>VXAA01000844.1:138270-165770 GCA_013399115.1 Anseranas semipalmata
GGAGGGGGATGTTTATTTTGTTTTGTTTTGTTTAGCTTTCTGAATTTCACATGGTTAAAACTTCCCCAAATTATATCACAGTGTATAGCCATTTAAGTTACTGAGAAAAAAAAGGGGGGGGAGGGGAGCAGGTGAGGTTTACAACCTTATCAGAAATATAAATAACTTTTTTTGTTTTTCCCCAGATTTGTTAGCTAAGTGTCTTTGCACAAGGCAAAGAGCCCTCCTTATTTTCTCCATTTTGCTCCAGCCAGGCCTTATAAACCATGCTGACATGTTGTGTCATCAACAGAAGATAGACCTTTCCTTTGAACTGAGAATGTAATTGGTCTAGATTTGTGGTCTCCTCTCTTTTGGGGGCAACTTGCACTCAAAAATAGCCAAAAGTTCTGCTACACTAATAGCAGACAAAAGAATATCCTGATGCTGCAAGAGCTCTCTGGGACAGACACAGCTAACATGGACATCTCTTCTTCTGTATGGCTACCAATTTGTTTTCTCTCATAATTGGATTCTTTTCCAGTACAGTTGGTCCAAGAACTATTTTTCTTGGTATTATTTACCCCATGGGTGTGTGGTTCATCAGTGAAATCTGGTTCATCAGTGTTCATAAAATTCTTTGAAAGTCCACAATGAAAGGGCTTCAAAACCCTGAATGTTTATTTTTTCCAGTTTATTATTTTAAGTTCTAGAAAGTCCCATAATATTTTTAATATAAAAAAAAAAAAAATCTTCTCAGGCTGTCGTTAACACTGTCCATGAGATCACAGTAAGAATTCAGTCATGCTCTGTTTATACTTGCTTTCCATTTCTCTCTAAAGCTCAGCATTTCCTATTCATCACTACTTTGTACCTTGGGATTTCCACCTCAGTTACCTCCCATGCTGAAGTAGTATTTATCTTCCTGGAAGACAGTGCTGAGGCTCCTTGCTTTTTTAAAATGATTTACGCTGGTAAATCAGTACAAGTCCAGTCATTTCAGCAAAGAAGTTTCAGTACTTTGCGTGAGCAGTAGATATTAGGGCTGGTCGTGGGAAGATAATGCAAGTGTTGTAAATGTCCATCAAGTGTAGTTCAATGAAGACGATCAAAATGAAAAGAATGTAAAATGAAAAGAAGTGATGAAACCACATTATATCACCACCATTAGATTTTACTAAGGATGTCAAGTTACTTGTTTTAAATTATCTGAAGTTAATAGGAAGTTGCTAATTTGGAAATGCCTACACATGCAAAAGATTCTTAATAAAGCTCTAGCAGGAAAATTAAATATTATTCATATATATCTGTGTAAGAGAGAAAAATTCTACCATGGCCTTAATAGGCATCTGTAAGATGGGAATTGCCATTAAAAAGTGATCATATAATCATGCATTATTTATACAGTTATAAGAACGTGTTGAATATCCTGAGTTTTATACTATTATTGTATTATTTACCTCAAATTGCAAGTCTTCAGCTTATTAAAAATAAAAGGATAAGATGTTGTTTTTCAAAGAACATTATCTTAAGAAAACAAATTTTTAGATTAGCTTTCAAAACCTTAAAAACCCAAAAGGCAGAAATAATCCCCTCAACATTAATTGCTGCTTTACTAAATGAACTGTTCTCATTTGTTTCAAAGCCCCCAAACAGAAATCTCATTAAAATAGTACCCAGATTCTAGTCTGAAAGTGAGGAGGAGGTGCTTCTGGGAAAAAAAAAAAAAAGGGGGGGGTGGGAGGTAGTTGTCTAAATCCTCCAATATCTTTTGGAGATGTATGTTACTTATTACAGCCTCTTGTAATAAAATTATGAGGGCTAAAATGCCACAAATGAGATTAATTTCCTCTTCATTTTTGCTTTATGTTCTACAAAGTGTTGCTAGCATGGGACATTATTAAATACAGACTATTTTAAATTATATTTAGTGGTATCTAAGTGGGTAGTGTATAGTGTATCAGGTGCAATCTTTTAAAGCATAAACAATACCCGTGCAGCCCTAGTTCTATACCAGGACTTCAGTGGGATGTGTTTAAACAATAGCATAGCTCTCAATACTGATTCTGGCAAGTCTGGACTGGAGGTGCTTGAAAATGGTTTTTGCCATTTGTGGGAAGAGATGGTTTGTTGTGGATAGGAGAACAAAATCAACTGACTGTCATTTTACCAATTTAGGTCTTTTGTCAGTAATATTTGAAAGATTTTTTTAAAAGCTGAAGTGGAGACTAGGAATGCATTTCTTTTCCCTTTAAACAGGAGGATGAAAAGCCTGAGAAGTCTCCAGTATCAGTCCTAGAGAGGTTTGAAGGCTGGTGAAGAGTCTGCACATGTAGACAGAGTAAGGGGACCTCTTTGATACCCTTTCCTATGTCAGTGATCAAAGTGGCAGTACAGCAATCAAATATGACTTATTGTGAAAACTTCTTCATCTCCCAAAGTGAGCTGCAGGTGCAAGTGAGAACAGGTGCAAGTAGCAATTTCTGCCGTGTAGTCCCCTCCATCTCTTTTCAACCCTGGATAACAGGCAATGTCTGGAAAAGGCAGTCATTCACTGTGAGATACACGTGTCACTAACATAATGGTCCATGTGGATTCCCTTGAGACTGTTCAAGCTTTCTTTTTTCTGTTCATAGAATCATAGAATGGCCTGGGTTGAAAAGGACCTTAAAGATCATCTAGTTTCAACCCCCCTGCTCTGGGCAGGGTTGCCAACTACTAGAGCAGGCTGCCCAGTGACTGCTCTTTCTATTAAAGTTGACTGTGAGTTTGCGCAAAGCAAGTCTTTAGTGTATTGCATTTAAGAGATGAGTATCAAAGATCATTGTGGAACATTCAGTGCTTGTATACATCTCTTGTTTACTCAAATGAAAATCTGCAGGCAGTGTTACCTCCCAGACTACATTAGGAAGAGCACTGCAAGTAGGTGGAGGGAGGTGGTCCTTCTCCCCTACTCAGCACTGAGGGACACAACTGGAGCACTGGGTTCAGCTCTGGGTTCCCAATGCAAAAGGCATATGGACAGACTGGAACAAAGGGCTGCAAAGATGATGAAGGGCTTGGAGCTTATGACATGCAAGAAGAAGCTGAGAGAGATGGGATTGTTCAGCCTGGAGAAGAGAAGGCTGAGGAGGATCTCATCCATGTGTATAAATACTTGGAAGCCAGGAAGGTAATGAGTATGGAGACAGTCTTTTCTCAGTGGTGTCCACCAGTTGGCAATGGGCACATACTAAAACACAGAAAATTCCATTTAAACATTTTTTTCTTCCTTTTTCTTATTTTATTTTATTTTAATGTGAGAGTGATCAAAGTGCAACAGGTTGCCCAGGGAGGTTGTGCAGCCTCTGTCTGCGGAAATATTGAAAACCCAACTAGACATGACCCCAAGGAATCTGTGCTAGCTGAACATGCTTTCAACAGGCATTCGGACTAGGTGATATCCAGAGGTCTCTTCTAACCTCAACCCTTCCATGATTTTGTGATTTGCCAGGAATTATTACATTGTGACTCTATATGCTATCCAAGATTTAAATTTTAAAGTTGTTTAATAATAATAATCTGAAAAGTAGTAATCTTTTCATTAAACATAGAAAGGTATAAAACTTGAATTTGCCCTTTTTTTTTTTTTNTTCCCTTTTTTTTTTTTTTTTTAGCAATATTACCATAAGATTTAATTTGTTTGGCTCTTGTACTTATTACAGATTAAAAATTTGGTTCAAATGACTGACCTCTTTCTTTCTCAGGAGAGAATGCGTCACAACAGAAAGAAGGAAAGACCAAACTTTTTCTTCCATTTTTTAATACCCGTGAGTGACTTTTTTAAGAAATACCACGTGATAAGGTTTTGACATACAATGCAGGCGAGAAACAGCAGACTCCAATGGTTGCACTAAGCAGCCTGTAAATGTTACCTGGCAGGGGGCTGCTCAACCGTACACACCCCACCACCTGAGCAGGAGCTGACACTCAGGGGAGAACAGACATTCCCCTTACTTCTTTCCCAACTAGGAGGCACAAATGTCGAACAATATTGATCAAAAAGGAATGAGCATTGATTTTCCCAAAAGCAAGTATAAAGTTTGTTGCATTGTTTGGGACACAGACTGTCTATTCTGTGTCCTCAGTGTAAATGGTAAAGGTTTCCTCCATTATGAAAACTGGCAAAGGTAATCAAAGACAGTTATTTCTAGAATACTAATGTGCATATATTCTTTTTGTATAAAGCTATCCAAAGTGCATGTAGTGACATGACATCGTTTACTAATGTAACATTACGCTCCTGCAGATCCAGAGAAAACATGACATTTGTTGAAATATTAACATATTTCTGGAAAGCTATCTCTTCCATAAATAATTAGCAGGGTAACGATGACCAGGAGGACACGGTAGCTCAGGGGGCGTTCGTGCAGCGGGGCACCGAGGAGGTCGATGCTGGAGCAGCCGCCCTGTGCGGGGCTGCCGGGGAGCCGGGGCTGGGCTCTGCCCAGCGGGGCACGGCGTGGGGGCGAGGGGCTGGCACCGGGAAACCTCTCCCCGGGAGCAGAGGGGAGTGGGGCTGCGGGCCCCAGGGCCTGCGCAGGCTCCCTCCCTCCGGCCCCAGGGCTGGGCTGCTGGCAGCAGCTCCAGGCACCGGGAACCTCCCCTGCTCCCTCCCCACAGCAGCTATCCCACAACTCTGTGGGTCTAAAGTCCCAAGACAAATGAAAAAGGAGTCTTTCTGAAAGTGGAAGAAAAAAAAAAAAAAAAGAAACCGCAAATATTTATTATTTTTTAATTGTAAGCCATTTTATTTCTCGATAATGATATCTGGTAATAAAGCATATCAAATAAAGAAGGTAAGGTACAAGGATTTCAAGCAAAGCCAGAAACACACACACAAAAAAAAAAGCAACAATTTTTTTAACAAACAGCCGTCTTCTACATGATTTTTCTTTTATTTAGAGAAAGTTGCCTGTTCTCTTCAGAAAAAAAAAATAAATAAAACTTTTACTTCAACAATTTGTATGGCTATTGCCCAGCTCTTTGCTTTCAATTAACATTCTTGAAAATGAAACAAAAAAAAAAATCACTTGTACAAATGTTTATTGAAAACAAATAAAAACAGCTGTGAATGCCATCAAAGTGGATACATTATTTTTATTCCAGCACATGTTTATGAATACTTTCTTGCAGTATTCTGCCAGCTCAAGCCTTGAATTTGGAGTTTAAAAAGCATTTACAAAATTCTTTTCCACTTCCCTCCGTATTGCCACATTTACTCACTCACACTCATCTTCTGTTTTCCATATGTTATCTCTAAAAAACAGGATTCCATAAAACTATGAATGCAGAAAAGCTTGAGGCAAAGCTTGACATGTTTTCCTTATTAAAATCTTGTGATATCCCTCAAATATATAAAATATAATTCCAAAAAGCAGTGACTAAAACTGTGCACTTATTGGTGTTCCAGTTACACCATAAACCCTTCCCTTGCCACTCTGTTGGCTACCATGATACTTTCTGAGTAGATCATGGTGAAGTTAACGCTGATCTGTCTGGGTTTTGTGCTGTATTTTGACAGGCAGATCCTGGCTCCTGACTGTATTAGTGCAGTGCAGCGTCTTTCCCTTTCACAATAAAAACAAACGCTGTACAGCATTAATAATTTATTCTCAGCAAGTAGAAGAGATGATAAAACTCTGATTGCCAGGATTCCACAAATGCACAAGTGTGCTTGCACGTGCCTCACCTCGGAAAGGGAACTCTTGGCCGGAAGGTACAGACTGGGTGTTAGTACACAAGCATAGGCAGTGAGCCGTCTATGGAGTCATTTACCTTACAAATCCTGTTTAACATATGCTTAAAGAACAATTGTCTGTCTAAATTATGTTCACGTACTGTTGCATATGCTGTCCTATAAGGCCAGATTTGGGCATTTTTCTTAATCACACTGGCTTTATCAGTGGCCATAGTACTTGGCTTGTTTGCTCCAAGGATGGAAAAAATGTATTTAAACAGATGCTGCTTATTAATTAGATATATGTGCTAAGCTTTTTTTTTTCTATTTTTCCTAACATTTGCTGTTATTGTAATAGTTGGTGTTATGGCTAGTAACAGTACTACTCCAAGCAAGGTGCTAACATTTTTACTAACATATAAGTTATTATTATTTTCAGGATAACACTTTCTGTATGGAGAAGGCACAAAGAACAAAAACAAAAACAATGAAAAAATTACCTCAGTCTCATGCATGTTTGTATTTAGGAAGGCACACAAGAATCTGTACAAAATGTCATTTTCTAAAGGTTATATTCTATCTTAATTATTTTAATCTCATAAAGTACGTTCCTTGTTTTTTTAACCATACTGTAGATGATAATACAACATTGGTGGTCTTTATTGTGTTTTGGGGGAGGGGAAGACTATTTGCTTGAAAGCAGTTCTAAAAAAATAATAGGATTATTCTCATCTTTCATTTAGCTTAATAATACACTACATACATTTGTCAATCAAATTAGAATTACTGTCAGGCCATAATAATGCATTTTAGTTTAGCCAATATCAGTCAGACCTGATTTATTTGCTTAATACAAATCTAATTGACTTTCAGGCTGCTCTTCTCTTTTCAGCTGTTAACCGACCAAGTACATCTTTAATTTCCAAGACCGATGGTTTGGTAGCAGTTGAGAGGAAGAATGATTTGCATAAGGCCCCAGAAGGGTGCCAAAACTCTTCACGCTTTAAACAACAGCCTTTATTATTCTGTAAGTGGATGTGTTGAATTTTCATGCTTTTGTTTCCAGTTCAGCCCTGACAGAAAAGAATAAAGTAGATTTTGCCAGCACCCCTGCTGTGCCCTGAGGGAGAAATTCAATGTGCCTCATTTGTCTTAATTGGAGAACCGCCCTTAGCAGCAGCTTTTTCTATGAATATATTAGCATAACAGACACAAAAGTCTAAGCCCACTTTTTGCAGAAGTATTTTTTTCTCTCTAAGAAAAATAAAAACTGGGAAAAAGAAAAACACATGCATCATCCAGCAGTCTTCTTACTATTATTGTTGTTGTAAAACACACTATACAGGAAAAATGCACCCAGCTTGCTTTATCGCTTCAGCGTTGTTAGGAGATGGGTAGACAGAAATGTGATAAATACCATCCATGACAGAGAGCTGAAAGCTACTCTTTATTCTTCATAATGTACTAATCCTATATATATTTGTTCTCTGGCTGGTTATGTTGCTTTTTTTCTATAGAGGAGACACTTTTACACAGAGACTGATGGGCAGTAACTAGGAATGAATCGTGGAACAAAAAACAATCTTACAAAAGTGAATTTATTAACACTAAAACAAAATGCAGTTATCTCTGTCAAAGGAAGATTTCAAGTCCCATGCGTATTCATTTGAGAAGTATTAAATTCGTCTTCACGTTTTTCATTTCATAAAAGAACTCTAAATCTGGACAAACAATCTGTGCAGTGTAAATCATTTCTCAATCAGGGCGCTTTCAGTGTCAGATTGAACTAATGGGATTTAAAGGGTAGTTTTTTAAGAAGAAGTATTTAGTTTACACGTTCCCATGACTAATATTAATCCTTACATCTGTTAAGCCAGCCATCTATTGCTTGTACATGAAAAACGTGGGAAATAGGTAATTTTAGTAAAGTGTGATATATATGTTTTCCTGGAAATGTGGGTGCATTTTAGAAATTGATGAATCCATATTTAGTCTTGATATTTTTCCCCTGAGGGTCCAATATACTGCATCAGTCACATAGCCCCTTAAATAGAAGCTTTCCATGGAAGCTAGAATAAAGGCTTGGTTGTTTGAGCTTTTTTAGGCATCTTGTAGACATTATGAAAAATTCAAATATTCTTTGGGGCAGGATTTTTCAGTCAACTGGACAAGTTAATAGCTTTGAGGTTTGATTCCAACAGGAGCTGGGGTGGGGTCATTAGCATAGCCCCCGGAGAAACAGCAAACTCTTAATTCTGATATTTACTCTTGCCTGTTCTCTGTGGCAATTTATCAGAGCTAGCCAGCACTGTAATATTAAAAGTCTTTCACACCTCCTTCTCCTCCTATTACTCATTATCGAACCATTTTTCTCTTACATGCATGCCCTCCCTAAAATATGTTCAGCTGGGCTCTTCTTATGTCTTGAAGAATGGTAATAGAAGAGTATTTGCTTTCTTGTGCAAATGGCTCTGCAGAATAATTATTTAGCATGACGTATTTTTGAAAGTATGTAGGCATCCCACTCTAAGTGGTTTCGTTTACATTAGAAAAATGGCAATGGTTTACAATAGTTTATCTGATAATCCGTGCTGTTTTGCTGAGCAAACAACACAGCAAATCAGAAAGGCATGCTTGCGCTCGTCCTCTCTCTTTTTGTTTGCGCAGTTTCTCTGTCTCCAGTATTCTTTCCATCAGATTCCAAATGGAAGCTCTTCAGACACGCCTGATTTAGAAGGGATACCTTTCTAGGACACCCTTCAGAGAAATTAAAGGGAATATCCTATTTTTATATGCATTGGCCGTGAACTTCTCTAGGTATTAAATTCTAATATGGGTTTTTTCCTAGGAAGAAGGGTAAAAACAGTTAATGTAACATAAATAATTGAGAGAAATATGTGGCACTTTTTGAAGTAACAAGATGGGAGGAATGGTGGGATGAATGCTTTATATCCATATTGTGCTGTGTAATTTCCAGGTTTAAGCAAATTACAGCAAATGGTTTGTGTATTTAAAAAAAAAAAAAAAAAAAAAGTATCTAGGTAGCAGCACACTTTTCACAGTTATGTCATTGTTATTTGGTATTGTGTTCAGAAGCTCCTATGAACAGCACCCTTCTGGTGGATCAAGGCATCCTCTCATTTTTCACAGCACTAAATCCTCTTCCAATGCTGAACAAAACAGATGGTCCCAACCCAAGGAATGTACCCTTTAAATAAATCTCTGTTGATTATTTCCATGTGTACCACACTGCATATTCACAACAAACCCTTGTACTGTCATGTCTGTTTGCATTTTGAAAAGTGTTTCATTTCTGGAGTTTAATAGGATAGTACGGTCTCCAGTGTGTTGGATCTGTTATCAGACAAGCCCTGGAGAATAGTGCTGCGTCCCTCACAAGGAATTTCTTTCAAGCCTCTGGATGACTGGTTCCTAACCTAAAGACTCTGCTGCTTTATTTGGTGATCCTGTCCCCACACTGGGAAGTAGATAGCTGCATTTTCTTTCCTTCTTGAATGAAATAGTGTGGAATAGCATATGGTAGACATACCTCTTGGTAGACTCCATGGGAGGAAGTCCCTACAAGACAGTATTTGAAAAGCTTTCTAGAGAATAATAGTCACTGGGATCCATACAAAGTGAGAAATGCTTTCCATAGAATGCAAAGGTACAATAAAGGACTATGTGGACTTACGTGGGAAAAATAAATGGTTCTTGAGGAAGACAATACAAAATCAGCAGCTGACCAATAAGAAGGACCATATATAGGGCTAACTAATGTCTTCTCTCATGAGGAACCCTGTCCTTGTGAACTGTAAGCTCAGCTCAATACTGAAGGGTCCAATGTTGAAGTTAGAATGTTGAAGCATGTGTTTATTCACAGAACCACCCAAGTGCATGCACAACTGTAAAAAGGACTTGAACATGCATTCAGTCAAGTTTTTTTCTCCAAATTCAAAAAGTCATTTACTTAAAAAAAAAAATAACCCTTTACTAAGTTTTAGCGTTCATAAGCACCTAATCATCTGTTTCCAGTTATACCACTCCATTTCTGAACTTCTGTGGGTTCACGGAGTCTGTCTGCATGTGCAGTGGCTTTATGCACTCTCCATTCATTATGGAAAATGAATAAAAGTCCCATTTGTGATGTTCATAAGGCTATCCCACATTGCTAGTCATTAAGTCCAATATTACTCTCCCAGAGCATTGAAGGAGGTAAGGATATGTTATGCGTTCCAGTGGGTGCACAACCAAAAGGAGGTATTCACATCTTAAACACACAAACTGTAACTATTCATATGTAACATAAATAATGATCTTTTCCAGAAGTATGGTTTTCAAGACATAGCTTGCTGAGGGTAAGATGGTGTCATTCTCACTGTTCATGAATAGGGCAGTGTGCAAATCCACAAGCCACGTACTTTATGTGTAGCATCTGTGTCTTAAAAAAAGTTTTCTCAGTCTCCATATCACACAAGGGTTACCACAGTAAGTGCTTATTCCTAATCAGACTGTTGAGTTTGAGGCAAATAAAATGCATGCAGTTTCATGTCATATTCTGAGCTGCCTGTTCCACAGAACTGTAGTTTACAGAACCTTTATGAAACTGTCTGAAATATTTGCAGAAATCCTATTTTGATCCTATTCTATCTCTTTGTTTTCATTTATGTTATTTTTCCTGGAAGTAGTATACATTTCAATGTGAGAAAATAAAGAGTTGTAATATATGGCAGTACCGGGTCTGTGGTGATGAATTACATAAATAAATTCTACATGGGGAAAAAAAAAAAAAAAAATCTTTCTAAATATTTTTGAAAGATTAAAGGCTGGAACATTTGCATTGGTATGTGCATAAACTCATTAACTCCTGTGAACAGATTCCTAATGTTCAAAGGAAGATTTAGTGAAAAAAAAAAAAAAAAAAAAAAAAAAGGTTATGCTTTCTTTAATATCATTTTCATTATTCATAAGCTGGAGAGATTGTGTCCACTCAATGTCTGGTTTCTAAATACTACACAAATAGCACAATGAATGGAAAACTTAGTATAAGACTAATTTTTAAACACTGATTTAATTATGTACAAGAAACTACGGTCACTGTATATTCTTCATTTTTTAATAATATTGCAGTTAGCCAGTCGACGGAAGTGATTGTCCTGCTCTAGTCTGTGCTGGTGCGGCCTCACCTCGAGCACTGTGTGCAGTTTGGGGCACCACAGTACAAAAAGGACATGAAACTATTGGAGAGTGTCCAGAGAAGGGCCACAAAGATGGTGAAGGGACTAGAAGGCAAGACAAATGAAGAGCGGCTGAGGTCCCTTGGTTTGTTCAGCCCAGAGAAGAGGAGACTGAGGGGAGGCCTCATGGCGGCCTGCAGCTTCCTCACGAGGGGAGCGGAGGGGCAGGCGCTGATCTCTGCTCTCTGGTGGCAGCGACAGGACCCGAGGGAACGGCATGGAGCTGTGACAGGGGAGGGTCAGGCTGGGTGTTAGGAAAAGGTTCTTCGCCGAGAGGGTGGTTGGGCACTGGAACAGGCTTCCCAGGGATGTAGTCATGGCACCAAGCCTGACAGAGTTTAAGAAGCATTTGGACGATGCTCTCAGACACATGGTCTGAATTCTGATTTTTGGGTAGACCGGTGTGGAGCCAGGAGTTGGACTGGATGATCCTTGTGGTTTCCTTCCAACTCGGAATATTCTATGGTTCTATGATTCTATGATTCCATGGTGTATGAATAAATACTGGTGTTACTGTCTCATAGTAGATTCCAAAGACCATTCTCTGCAGATGTGTTTTATAAAAAAATTACTGGCCTTATCAGAAAGTATCTGAAACTTTGAGCCCTCTGAAGTGACTCTTGTGTTCAGCTTTCATGCAGGTGCTTAATCCAGCAAGTTACCAGCCTGCCAGAAAGCCATCAAAAGACGTTTGTCACTGGATCAAAATCAAATATGTATTCTGGCTGTTAAGAAGGTCTTTGTTGGACTAAATGACTGTAGCATTTTAGACAGTGCAGAAAGATTAATGATGACACTGGTTGTCCAATTTTCACCCTTGGGGAAGTATTAAAATTATGTGCCCTTTCCATGCACCTGATGTTATGCATATCAAATGTATCATTCCTTCTGCAGTGAGTCGTAATAATGGTCCATGTCCTGCTCCCCATCCACAGAGGAAGAAGATTATCATGGTGTTGCTGTTGCTTATCCTGGGGAGGTGGCTGCTGTACAGAAGTATGCGTGCTGATGTTATATTATATGTGTTAATCTCCTATTCACAGAGAACACTTAACAAGTGCGTGTCTCTGATAGAATGAGGCCTCTGACATATATTTTTGAGCCAAAGCAAGTGAATTGTTCCTCCCCATCATCATTCTTTAGATGCAAAAGCTAGCAGGATGCTAAAGAGCAACCTGCCTTTAATTAGCCTTATATTCTTTGACCTAAACCAAAGCCCCTGCCTCCTGTCTTTGTTTTGCAGCGTATAGTACTGAGTGTAAGCTTAATTTCACAAGAAAATTCAAGAAATAAGGTTTTATGAGGGCATTTTGCCCCCACCCATAAATACAAAGACTGACAGATAAACAGTACTGTTCAGTTTCTGTGTAGCATTTTTCTTCTAGGTTGTATGCTGAGCCACAGTGTTTCCAATTGCCCTGATAACGACTTTACATTCAACTTCCAAATTCATGATTTTCTTTTCACACGGCACTGAGTTGCTTGCTCTCTCCTGCTGCTCATGTCAGAGACAGTTGAACTTGGAGTTGTGTGAAGAGAAAAGAGCAATATAATTGCATACCACAGAGGCCAGATGTTTAGTAAAATCATGGGGAATCTTGTCAGGAAGTGCCATTGAAGTTCCTAGGAGATTCACCACTTTCCCAAAGGAAGCTGGAAAATTGTATTCCAAAAGGAAAAGCAGTTGTTCCTTGACAGTAATGTGTCAAGAGAATAAAATGTGTTTATTTTTGCTATTTATTCTACAACACTTCTTATGTCTCCTTTCTCCTTAGTTGCATCCCACTTCTTTCTGATTCATCCATAATCTGAATTACAGCTGGAAAAGTAAGAAGTGCTCTTAATTTGTGGAATTGTTTTGTTTGTGTTCATAGTTATGAAACATTAATGAAATTGCCACAAGCTTCTTAGACATTCATTACAAAAAAAAAAAAAAGTACAGGAAGTACAAAATAAACGCTTCTCTTCTAGTCATAGTCCTTCAATAGTTTAACACAACCAATTGAAAAGTTTGGCAACTGTTTTCTTCAATATTATGCTATTGCATGGCACAGTACCTAGCGGAACCCATGTATTCTGAGTGTGAAAAATTCTTATGAAATATAAGGGTAGATATCAACTTTTTGGTAATCTAAACTTAAAATTTAATTTTTATCATATCATGAGAAGCAGTATATCTAGGAGTGAAAATGTGGGTGGGCAAATCCCAATTTTAAAGTGATTAGAATCGTAGATATATACAATATCTCCCCAGTGCTTGCCCCCTCAAAGTGAATAATTCAGAAGGGAGGTACTCACACTTATAATTTACAGACTCAGGTTTAAAACAGCTGCTGAGTCAGGAAGCCTGAGGTTAATAGACACATTTTGTACTTGGTTAGTCAAACTGGCCAAGTTCAACTTGTGACATGATCTCTGGTGAGAAATGTGGGGATTACAGTCTAGTAATCACCAGCTGATGTCTTCATTGTTACAAGGGTAGAAATTATTACATGAGAGGAACAGATTTCTGGTACTAACAAGTTAATGGTTTTTTGTTTGTTTGTTTGTTTGTTTTTGTGTTAGATCCTAAGAGTAATGAAATTAATTTAGGCTGGATAAAAGCTGGTATTTTTTCTAGCCTTCAGGTTTTGGTACAATTTTTTTTCTTTCTGTCTGATTCAAGATTTAGACTAAGCTGGGGAGTTCTATAAAAAAGTGCAAGAGGGCATCTTTAATTGCCAAAAATACAAAATTACATTAAGTTCAACAACCTCCTACAGATCTTTGAATGATCTTTGAATGTCTTTGCAGCAAGGTGATCTTTAAGTCAGCAGAGAGAGAGAAAAAAAGCTGATCCCAATCTATCCATATTATTACCATAGCTGTGGCAATCTGAAGGGGACTTGGCTTTTCCAAGTCCCCTAGCCTTCAATTTTAACTTTAGTATCTTATTTTCTTCCACTCTTGTGTTTGTGAAGTCTTCCTGTTGAACAAACTCAGAGGGCAAGTTTCCCATAGATGCCCTCTACTAACTTAGTAATGTTTAGTTCCTACTGGATGAGAATATCTTATGTAGATGGAAATTATAAAACCTGTATCTGAAAGATTGTAGTTTTCATAACTAAAGAAATGTCTTTTCAAAGGCTTATCTTCTGAAATAATGCTAAAACTGATATTCTTAGGAGGCCTCAATCAGATTTCCATTCCCAACTTTAGAAACTAATTAAAACTGTTTTTTTTTGTTTCATCTGGCAGTATAACATCGGAATAGTTTACTGTGTAGAAACTAAATACCAGCATGCAAAAATGAGAAGTTGCTTTGTCTTGAAACAACATAACATATGCATTGTAAGTATTGGCTTTCTGAAAAACTTATACCAGGTATTTCTTACATGCGTACAAAAGCTATTATAGAAGGAGAGAAGAATGCTACAGAGAGAGATCTGTAAGAGCGTAGGTGTCTCTCTTGACACTATTGAATATGGAACCACTTTATCTTCCTGACCCCAACACTCAAAATAAATTCAGCTTTACATTGTTGATTCCAGTAACAAATTAATCAATGGCAATCTCATCTCTATAACAGCTTACTCTGTCAAGCTCAACTTTCACTTATTTCGCTGACAGGACAAAGTTGTCCATTTCAAGGGGAGACATAACTGAACACTATTATCCATCCAACAAGTCATTCCTCTACAAGGTGTGGATGTGCTATCTATACTAGCATAATAGTGTTTGCTGTATGTGTTTGAATAGCTCTGTGCACTAAAATGTCCTTGTAATAGCCTCAGTTTCTGATGTTCTGTTACCTTAAAACATTAATGGCAACATTATGTTGTTCCTTAGTTGTCAGCTGCAGGTAAGTTGGGCAGTTCTGCCCTTAGTGATTTTGGGTAAGGAAAAATGTATCATTAGATTTTCTATGTAATATAGATATGACAAGGCCTTTCAAATTGCCATAGCCTCCACATAATTTAATATAATTTAAGTCTCTCATTTCCCACCTTATAATTAGAATATATTAAGCTGTTTCAGGGATCCTAAGTATGAAAGTGCACAGGCATTAAAGTATTTCTCACCCTAATGTTATCAAGTCTGTAATATTTTAACAGAAAAGAAGACCTAAATGCTAATTTCCATTCTTTTGTATAACATTTATGCAGTAAAGAATGAGTTGAGTACACGATTTTTCATTTCTGGATAGCTAGGAATAGTAATGCATGAGCTGCAGAAGAGAGCATTAATCTCTCAAGCTGCTAAGAAATGAAATGTCACAGAGAGTGACTTGTTCTCCGCTGGTGCTTTCTCAGCAATGAGTTGGGTTTTTTGTTTTTGTTTTTTGTTTTCCCTTACAAGATTCTTCCTCAACAGAGGAAAAAAGATCACACTTCTGATTATATTAGATTACAGCAATGTTGTAGTCTCTCATACCTTGATTTGGGCACTGTATTTGAAGTATGAAGTTCTTGTGTATCATTCTTTTCTTATTATGCATATATAATTTTAAATTATTTTGGAGTACCCAGGGGACAAGGATGGCGCTGACAGTTTTTACATTTATTTTACCATGTCACATTAGAGCTAACTTTTAAATGGGGTGTTTATTGTTTGTAATTCAGACTTGCAGCAACAGCTGTGTGAGTTTAGGCTTTTGTTAACAGCCATGAGTGCATACAAGTGCATGCTTATATGAATTCACTTGTGTGAGTCTAACTGTACAAGTTCCTCAGAGAAAAACATGCTTGGTTACATCAAATTCCTCACTCTCCAGCAGAAATGTTCAAAAGGAATGAAATCCTCCCCTGTTTAGGGCTTCTGTGCCATCTTTTTGACACCTTTTAGCACCACTTCTGCCTTCTTCTCTAAGGATCTAATTGGGTTCTCTAAGGATCTAATTGAAAGATGTGAGGGTCTTGAGTGAGTTTCTTGCACAAAGTGAAATTCACTCCTGGACAGTAATTAGTGTCCCTCTGCATGGGGATATTTTTAATAGCAACAATAAGTTCCATGGTTTCTGTGAGTTCCATGTAGTGCTAACATCCTCAGAGACATGATCCTGTCATCAGTTGTCACAAAGCTCCTGATAAATTGTGGTATTTCACAACAGTATTATCTGTTCAATCCCATATATATATATAATGATGATGAAGTAAGAAGTCTGTCATCTGATGACATAACAACATATTTTATCTTATGAATCCCTTTTTCTAGGTTGCAGAAATGTAAGATACTGTGGAAACTCTCTAAAACAATCTTCATTTATTTCTGCACAGGTCCTGTACACCTTGCATATTTCAGTCACAATAATTTAAATGTGGACTCTTCTATTTAATTTTCTGCTCTGCTACTCAGATAGAAATCCAGAATTTTTTGTAATGTTTAGGACATTCAGTAACAGTTTTGGAAATCTTGCCAGTTAGGCTGTCTCTAATGTCATTGCAAACACAGAACTTGATCTAGTTTCACAGAGGGAATTGTAAAAGTGTTTGTGTGTACATGAAATGTTCATTGCTGGTTCAGAGACCCTCAGCACAAAAATCTAGGCCCTAGAGAATCCATGCCTTTGATCAAATAATTAATTATACCTTCAAAGTAGTATTAACCCTTCCAGAAGATTGAAAACATATAACACTTGACAGATATTACAGTATATTATGTAAAGAGTAGAAAGCAAAAAGTATCTGTAAAAGAGAGCAACTCTCAAAAGCGAAAAGTTTCTAAAAATTGTTATGTGAAAAAGAAAAAACAGCAGGTTTGTCAGGCTGCTAAGACTTCTTCATATATGCAGTGCTGTTATTATGTATTTCGCTTTTGCGTTATGTAATCTTTTTGTAATGGTTTTGCATTATTTTTTTCTTAGGCTTCAAGTGTTTAAGGTATACTATTAAGACACATGACCACTATGGTTGTCACCAGTTGTAAGCCAGCTAATAGTTTGAGGGTGTGTGCTTTTGTCAGGGAAGAGTCTGTCTGATCAGTTTGCAGGATCTTGCCCAACAAAAGTAGACTTCTTCATGGAAATTTGTATTCACCTTTACTGAAACAGATGGAATCATAGAATCACAGAATATCCTCAGTTGGAAAGGACCCACAAGGATCATCGAGTCCAACTCTTGTCTCTAATCACCTCCTTGTCCTGCATGTGCCTTAACATTGCTTCCAGGAGGAAAAGGTTCCATGATCTTCCCAGGCAGAGAGGTGAGGCTCACCACTCTGTAGTTCCCTAGGTCTTCCTTTCTACCCTTTTTAAATATGGGAGTGATGTTTTCTTTTTTCTAATCTCCTGGGGACTTCACACGACTGCCGTGACTTTTCAAATATGGTAGAGAGTGGCTTGGCGACGACATCAGCCAAGGGATGCAAGACCCTGGGATGCATGTCATTGGGCCCCCTAGACTTGTACCTGTCCGGTTTCATCAGGTGGTCTTGAACCTGCTCTTCGCTTACAGTGGGAGGGACTTTGCTCCCCCGGGCCCTGCCTAGAGTTTCAGGGACTCAAGAGACGTGGGAAGCCTGACTGCCAGTGAAGACTGAAGCAAAGAACTTGCAGAGTACTTCAGCCTTCTCCATGTCTGTTGTTACCAGTTCTCCCTTCTCATTTATCAGAGGGGGTACACTCTCCTTGGCCTTTCTTTTCTGGCCAATGTACCTGTAGAATCCCTTCTTGTTATTCTTTGCATCCCATGTCAAATTCAGTTCCATCTGTGCGCTGGCTTTCCTAATCTCATCCCTACACGTCTAGATCACCTCCAATCATGACAAAAATGGCTTTGTTTTGAAACTTTGTTTCTTTTGCTAGT
The DNA here is from genome assembly GCA_013399115.1 of Anseranas semipalmata. Classification (NCBI taxonomy): domain Eukaryota; kingdom Metazoa; phylum Chordata; class Aves; order Anseriformes; family Anseranatidae; genus Anseranas; species Anseranas semipalmata. The sequence continues at coordinate 155,988 of VXAA01000844.1, forward strand.
GAAAAGCAGTGAGGAAATTAATAATGCAATGGTAGCTTCTCAACTGTTGCTTTAATTGTTCTTTTAAAACTGTATGTTGGTCCTACAAGCAATGCCAAAGTATTCCCAATAATGTTTTTCTACAAGAAATTTCATTACACACTGTAAAGAATGACAAAACAAGAAGTGTATATTTTATCACTGTATTACATGCACAGGCTATGATAGCAACAAAATTTCATATTCTTAATTTGGGGCTCAGAGCGTTGAATGGAAACTACTCTCTACCTTCTTTTAACTTTAACCTTAACCATGAAACAAAACTTTCTGTAGGATATGTTCTAAATCCCACTGAAATGAGAGAGTTTTTCCATTGATTTCAAGGATTTTATATTTGTCTTCAGAGGCCAAAGAGGCCTGTGTAAGAAGAGAGAAAGGTGTTGTGCATTCTTCTCTAACTTCTTTGAAGAAATTTCTCTGTGTATTGTCAGGGGATGTAAACATCCATTGAGATTCTCATACACTTATGAGTTGCTTGATGTTTTGTTGGAAATTACCCTAGATGATCAACAACAGCAAATTCACTTATCAGCTGTGCAATGTTGGCAAATTCCTGTAGAGTTAGATGATTCATTGTTTTTATGGATGTTATTTTATGTCTTGCCTTTTGTCTTAGAACAGCTACTCATTCTGTGAGAGACAAATTTGTGTGATTCTCTTTTTATCCTTTATAATGTTTTCACTTTCTAGAAAATCAGCAAGTACATGGGGATGGTACTATTCACCTATTTGCACCTTTGTTTCTTTCCATTACTGTTTGTGTTCTGGATGATATAAAATGTAGCACAGCATTGGGGATTTCCGTATAGCTTGAGACTGGGATGTGATAGCATTGTCATAATGAATCAAGTTAATACACATAGAAACAATACTTTTCTGTGGTGTTTGGGTGCTAGGGGATTTTGAAGAAAATGAAATCAGCTTTATAAAAAAAAAAAAAAAAAGTTCAGTTCTGAAATGAACTTCACAATATCCAAAAGTTGCTCATTATAGCACATATCCATGGTGTGTTGCTCTACTCTCCCTTACTGGCAATATTTGACAGTGATCTGGATCATACATCAGTTTACAGGGATTTTTACTCTCTTTTCTTTCCTAAATAGAATTCTGTCTTGCAGCTGAGAAAATTTTCCTGTTTTTCAAAAGGGTAAGGAACTCATAAGCACTTCAGTGTTATTACCAGGTGTTATATACTTAAACAAAGCCGTTTCTGTCATACTCACACCACTAGTGTCTCACTGCTTCCCATCACAAAAAAAAATAAAAAATAATAAAAAAAAAATCAATGCCTCAAGGAGATGGATTTTTTTCTTTTCTAGTTTGTCTTTATTTTGATACAGTGTTTACTGCTTTACTGAAACTATTTCTGTGGCAAGAAGCTTTGCCACAATTAATACAATAGTTGAATCACTGGTATTTTAAATGCTAACTGTTTTATTTTGTGTTCTCAGTCCATTTGTTTTCTTAAGAAATTATGAGCTGAAATTTGGTGTGAGATGCTAGAGTGTTAACAATGTTCAGTGTCAAGCTATAACAGCACTGTCTTGAAAAGTAGAGGGCTGTACCATGTGGAAGACACCAGTGACTGCAAACTTGTTCTACTTTTGGTTCAGAAAGATCATCTTAGCAAGATCAAGAAAGAAGACTTATAGACTCAAGAGGTCCTGGAATACAACAGGTTAGGAGAGCAGAGGGAAGCTGTTTCCTAACTTATAATTTGAAACATGAGGCAAAATATTCTACTGCCCATTCCTGGAGCCATGCAGGAGTTAAAAAGAAGTTAAAAAGGAGTTAGTTAAGGGTGATTTTCAGTGGAGGAAAAATCCTTATTTATACCATTCAGGGAGAATATAATATGAGCAACATTTAGGACAAAGAAGGATGTTAGTAATCAAGTAGCAAATTAACTGTGATATGTATATACATATATGTACATATATAAATATATACTTAGATATAGATATGGATATAGAGGTATACACACACACATATATCTCATGTATATCATACATATGTTTATGTAGTTCTAACCATCTAGAAATATAAAAGTATTGTGCAAATGTTAACCAATGAACTCTCACAGTACTCCAGAAACATTTTACCAGCAAGGAAATTAAGCTACACAGAGGTTAATAATCTCCATGTCTACAAATCAAGTCAGCCATGCTTATTCCCTGTTAATACTGAACATAACAAAGCTATTGTAATCCATTGCAGGTGAAGAATTGTGCTGCAGGAACAAAAGGAAAGGGGAATGCTATTTCAGGATTGGGTGCCCAAAGAACAAATGTGTAATTCTAAATTGGTTTATTACTTACACACACAGGGAGAGAGAGAGAGAGAGAGAGAGAGAGAAGAAAGAAAGCAGGTGAAAAAAAGTCTTCACATTCAATATGATCGGTGTATCTTTACTTCTTTTTGTCCTAGTCACAGATTTTTAATGTCATGGTGAATTAAGTGTTTGACGTATGTATCCAAAGTGTTCAGGAGGAATAATATGACAAAAAAAGGTGTCAGTGAAGTATTTTATTCACCTCCTTTTCTGTGTCAACTCTTAGTACAAAAGTGTTATATCTACAATGCTAAGAGTGAAATGGATCTACAATCCTAGGAGTGAACCAGATTCAAGGTTGGGAACTTTTCCATCTTGAAATATTAATTATAATGATAAGAGAACATCTCAGTCTTTTATTTTCTAAAGCTTATCTGTATTTCGATGAGGGTTCTTGAACACTGTCCATTTTTTAAATGAGAGAAAATTTTGGTTAAGGCAGATACTGCTGTGAACCTGCTTTCCATTTGCATAGAGAGAGTGAGAGTTAAAGGGCTGTTGCACATCTCCATCATAAGGTAGAAGGACATGATCATATTATACTTCCTGTTACTTGCGTTTGGGGAAGGTGGATGAGATAGGATTAGAAATACAAAGTATATTGGCCTTGTTCCCTTAAAAGGCACATGTAGACCACATAGCAAGTTTATGCTATGTCGTTGCCAGAGGACACGAGTTAGTCCAACCCAGACATGCTGTAAGCATTCCCATTCCCATGTCAATGTGCTCTGTATTTGAGGTGTGATGACATTGGGAAATTTATTTCACAGTTTCTTTTCCTGAGGTAAGTAGAACTGTTCTACAGTTTTCTGATTTGTGAAAAAGTGGGAGGAACCATTGTATCCGTGGTATTATGTGCATCCTCAGTGAGGTAAACCTGGCTTTAAATTATCGCTCAACCTAGGTGAGAGATTTTTATGTGCACACAAGAGGGACAGAGTTAGCTTAAAGAGTATAAGGTCTGCACTGGATTTTGAGGTGTTTTGAAAGAGAATTTGAAATCCAAGTTTCTGTATTTAAATTTAAGTTCTTCTTGAGATAGTGACTGCTTGGCATACATTTCCCAAATCTTGTCTTTAATTTCCTCAATTCCTTTCTAAATTGAACAATTAGACTTTAAATTCAAACAACTTTGGCTTTCTAGTCTATTTACATCTATATCTTTCTGTGGGCATAGATCCAGCCACACGGAATAAACTTTGTACTGTTTCTTACTTTCATCTGGTCTGCATTTGAAGTAGCAAAGTAGATGGATTCTGTTTTCTTCATGGTCTGTTGAGAATTTCATGATGATGCTTTCTGCCCTTGTGTATGGGAACAGAGCCAGTTTATCACATACAAGCAGGAGCTCCTACCAAACATGTTTATTCCTTTCTGACCCAGCATGGATTTTATCTTTTCAGATTGTTTGTTTTGACCATTTTTGCTTTTCTTTCAATTATTAACAGTCACATTTCCAGTACTATTAATGTCTTTTGATACTTACACATGGTTCTTGATTATGGGGTCACATACAATTCCCTTTTTAGGATATTTTACTGCTGTCCCTGAACATTCACATCCCATTCCTAAAAAAGACTTGTACACTTATTTAGATTTAAGTCATATGAGACAATTCAGGATCATAGGATAATTCACTTTGGGAAGAACCTCAGGATGTCTCTGGTCCAATGTGTTGCTGACAGCAGGGTCAGCTCTGAGGTCAGACCAAAGTGCTCGAGGCTTCTTCCCATCAGAGTTTAAAACCCTCCAAGGATGGAGACTGCACAGACTCATAACCACACAAAGCAAATCAAATGCATAAATTTTTGCAGGACTAGTGTTTCAGACAGAGGTGCATTGTGTTTCAGGTTACCATATATTACTAGACAAAATTGTAGTTGGAAGTTGTGTATAGCAATCACTCAAAGGACACAGACTCTTTATATGTGTATTTATGAAGAAAAACTAATTAAGTTCCCTGATGATTAATTTTAATGGAAATATCTCATACAAAAATGACCTTTTGGCAACACACGCATTTAAACATTCTTTTTTTTTTTTTTCCAATGTTGTGGTCTCTATAAATTTATATATCTCCCTACCACTGCATACTGCAGGTTTCATCCTCCCAGTCCTCTTTCATTTCCTTTCACTTCCCTGCATTTGGCTGTGTAATCCCAGCTTCTCTCACATACCTGCTCCAGGACCTTCCAGTTAGCTAATTTAGCTAATGATACATTCTACTACCCTCCCTGGGTCAGTTTTCTGCAGATATATTGGTGGAACTTGCTCATGCACATGGCCAGGAAAAGGAAGGACAAGATGTGAAGAGAATGGGGCTGTTCATTTCCTGGACACCATCGTGTCAGATAGCTCAACTGCTATCAATCTGCATCTCTATAATTTTCTTTAAAATCATTTTTAAATAATATTTTAAAAACAATTTTAAATGTCACTCAAACTAGATTAAATAGAAAAGTGGTCTAAAAGTGTTCATTTTGAATCAAGTGACTGACTGTGATTTCCAGTAAAATTTGTGTTTTGTTTTTGCTCTGTTTTAAGAATGTGGGTATGTGTCTGTGCATGCACGTGTGTGTACATACACCTACACAGTAACACACATGCATGCACAGTCTGTGGAATTTTCCAGCTACATTATCTTTGTGGCTATGTCCTGGTACATCTCTATGGAATATTTGTAGCAAGAACTACACTGTATGTCATGTAAATATATAAATTTCTTAAAACAGCAAATCAGAACATGACATCTGAAAGTTAATTTAGTGAAATATATAAAATTGGTATCATATTAAAGGGAATGGAATATAAAATATTGGGGGAAGATCTTACTATATGTTATACACAGACTGTAGAAAAATTGTCAAGCAATCTGAAGAATAATTCTGTAATTAAGGTCTATTGTAATGAAAATGTTCAGGATATAGAGCTAAGGTTGTGCATTCTGACCACTGAAAGCTTAACTATGCTACCTTAATATTCTCCCAAATGGAGATTTCTGTATGGAATAAAAGGAAAATCCACAATGCTGCAAAATAATTAACTTGAGCAGTTATCAATTCTGGGATGCTTGCTCTTAGTTAAAAGCTCCATTCAGACTGAAAAGCTCAATAAATAAAGATCTCCAGGTCAAAATCAAAAGCCGAACAGAAAAATGATAGCTGGAAAGCTTTCAGTGTTTTTCACTGTCTCCTTCTTCCTTACCCAAACACTCGATTTTGCTTCTTGTCTGTCTAGAAACAAAAGCATAGAAACTCTAAAATAAGAGAATTTAAAGGCAAAAGAGTGTATTTTAAACTAAAATGCTGCAGACCTGCTTCAGATGGTATGACCAAACCACTTCCAAATCTATCAACTATTGGCAGACAGTTAATGAATAATGAAATACACTTCTGCCATTTGGGGATTCCAGATTCGGGAAGTCCTCTGGAATATTTTTATGTGCAGTGAAAAACTTTTAACTAAATCATTAATTGTAATTTGTTTCATTGTTATTGAGAACTACTCCATACAATGTCATTAATAGATACAGAGAAAATAAAATATTTGATTTCCTTCAAGAATGTAAATACCAATAGAAATGTTTACTTCTTCTCTTGTAATCCAGTATTCTTTTTTCCACATGTGAAGATACCAAATGAGAGATGTCAGGCAATTAAATGTAAGTACCTGATTATCTTCTGTTGCTGTTCCACACACCTGAAGGAAAATTAAATCTCCTCTTGACAATGAAATTATACTTAGGAATGAATTTCACACACACACACACACACACACACACAAAACAGTGTGCAAGTTTTGTCTATTTTCTTCTCATTAATTTACTTTTTTTTGCCAGACAGAAAAGCAGAGATTTAAAACAGAATGCTAATGCTGGGAAGCCTGCACTGGTGCTGGGGCCAGTAGTCAACAAGACCTAATCAATGTCATCAAATGTAATTGTGTCTTTATCAAATATGAACTAACCAGATGCAGAACTTGATAGCAGCAGAATCCATCAGGACTATCCAGAGCCACTCTCTCCATCTAGGCTGTGTTACACAGCAGGAGCTAGCAACTGAACTACCTTCCTGCTAAACCTCACCTCCCATTGCTTTGGCCAGGAAGCATGAGCAAGGTGGGCTGAGGGTGGCCTGCAGCAGTCCATGGGACTCAGCAGCCTTGGCCAGGTGTGGGTCTGGCCTGGCATCATTAAAGCAGATGAATGGGCCAAGCACATGTTTTTTTCTCATTTTGGTTGAAAACATCTTCACAGATATATTTGCAAGCATGCCTGGCACTCATGGCACAAGATGTCAAAGGAGTGGTGGCTGACAGCCACGAGAACAGGTCCAGGTGCAGAGGACTGCAGGAGGTAGGGAGAGAGGCATGCACACACACATACAGCACAACCAGCATGAATCTTGATCCAGACAGATCTTCTGCACATCCACCTATGCACAAGGAGTTGTAATGGGTTTGCTCCAAGGTAAATTGCCTGTGGAGGTGAACCCTGGCTCAGGTACAGGGATTTCACTGAGTCTGTTGCTTATAGTGCCTAAATTCACAGTGTCAGCAGCTTTTAATCACATTAGTTAAGGAATTAGTGCATGTCTCAATGCAACCTGCATCATCCACCTTAAAGAAATCACTGTAAATATGTAGTCCCTTCCTAAGGGGAAAGATGAAGCCGCAGAAGGGATCAGTCCACAGTAACTTAGAGTCCTGTGTCATTTCATCACAAAGTCAATAGCTCTCTTCATCCCAGGGTGAGAAAGCTGCTAAAACAAACTGCTTTCTGTTCTGTAGCGATGCCTGAAAGAGCTTGCACTGCAGTAATCCCAAATCCAGGGGCAATCTATTAAGAACTCAGCACCACCGATCCTGAGAATCAACAGATAAGCACATTTTACCCACCTCCCCCCCCCCCAGGCCTTTTTTTTTTTTTTTTCAACTTAATCCTCTTAAAGATTGTGCTAAGTAATGAAAGGATGGGATGAAAGAGCCTTTTTCATTACTACCACATAAACTGCTTGCGTAAATGTTTCATTAACACACTGCTTGACCAGTATTTAATTCTCCCCTCCCCCACTGCTATGGTTGTGCTGCAGCCTGCATGGCTAAACGTGTGATTTACACATGTTTAAGAGAAACATTCCCACACTGGAATGCTACACTATTCTTTAGAGAAGGAGAGAACTACAAAGAAAAAAAAAAAAACATTGTGGAGGACATTTTAATTTACAATTCTTTTTCTCATATGTGTTTAAAAAGATCTATGGCTTCCAACTACACACCAGTTTTGTTTTTATTTTTTTGTGTGGTTCCTTTAATATATATTTGTCTCTTGTAAGCACCCTCAGGCAACCTGACATTTATTAAGCATGATGGGTTTGAAGAGATATTTATATGTTTTTATTTTCTTGGGGGAAGAGGCAAACGGATTGAAAGGAGGATTGCCCTTTTGTACTCTGAAGTACAGGCAATACTTTATACTTTAAGCTCATGGGTACCAGTCAGCTTCTTCAGAGCAGTGTGGAGAGAAAAGAAGGTTTAAAATTGTTGGGTGAAGGCTTACAGCAAGTGTTTGTTGTTGTTGTTGTTGTTTTCTTTTGTTTTTGTTTTTGTTTTCTTTTTGTGTGTGTGTGTGTTTGTTGTTGTTGTTATTTTTTAATGTTTGAACCAAAGAGTGCACTTTTCTTTATCGAATAAGACATTACATAATATTTCCCTCTTGCCATATGTTTGCAGTTGTGATGTTCCTTGTTCTGCAGCTAATCCTGTAAAGCCTAGCTGTTTTCGTGATATTATTCAAACAGAAATAAGGTATTTTTCACACAGTCATTGTTTATGTAGAAATAAATACAACCTTCAATGTGCACTGCTTCCATGTTAACAACATTCAACACACAGGGCCAACTAGATCTGGCACATTAGTATCAATGTCAAGTAATTATGTTGAAGCCAATAGTGTTATTCAGGGAAAGCTGCACTGCAGTTACTTTAGGTTTACACACAAGCAATCAGGAGTAAATTTGGCACGTCCTGCAGAACATTCACAAAAATGCAAAATACAATGTAACTTTTAAAGTAGGCATTATTTTAATCTAATAAAGGAAATGAGAAAAGAACAGATCTGATATCAAAATTATCTCTCTTTTGTGTGTGTGTGGAGTATGTGAAAATGCTATTATATTTGCATTCTACCACAACTCCCTTCACCCGAAATTGCAAAAATAAATGGAAAATTGATTTAAAATGTAACCTGTATACTGCAATAAAGCACTTATTTTCAACCCTGTTTTGTTACATTGAGAATAGCACTCATATTGCTATGAACTTAACAGTGACTATGGTTAATATAAGTGCCACGTTTAGTTTGGTGTATGTAAGCTTGTTTGCTGCCATGACCATGATCTGGTTTCAAAGTGAATAGATTCATTTGGATCAACAGTCCCCCCAGGGGTAAATGCATAATGTATTCAACCTTCGCAAGAGCTGAAAACATCAATACCTTCATAAAGCCACTTTGATTTGTATTGACTAAAGTTGTGCTGCTAATTCACATACATCATTGTTTACTTCACAGAGCTTTTAACATGGTATTTGATTTATAGAAATAGTGATTCAATTTCTACAAAGAAGTGGTAGGATAAGACCTCCCCCAGATTCTTTCTTTAGTTCAGAAATGTTGAAAGTCAAAGGAAGCCTGTCATTGAAACACAAAAAATGCTCAATAAATGTTCTTGTGCACTACATATTTTACTCTCTTAGTAACAGGTAATAGCAATGTAGATCTGTCAGATAAGGGACAATCAATTATCTAAGCATGTTGCTAATGTGACTGCAGCAAAATCATTGATTTATACCTCAGCAGAAAGTGCCTCTGAAGTGCATTTTTCCTGCTCAACCCTGTACATGTCATTAGGAAACTTGTTAAAAAAAAAAAAAAAAAAAGGAAAGGAAAAAAAAAAAAAAAAAAAAAAAAAAAGAAAAAAGAGAGAAAAAAATTAAAAGGAGAAGAGGAATAAGAAAAAAAAATCTGAAGGTTTTGTTGTTGTTGTTGTTGTTGTTGTTTTACTAATGTTTTTCTATTAAGAAACTATAATCTGTGATCCTCTACAGGAAACAGTTAAAGCACATTTGTATACCCACATAAATAGCATACCAAGCCTCATACAAATAATTGCAGCACTTACATTTGGTATGAGTTTAGAATGTTTGTTTGATGCTGCACCACATACAGGCTTAAAAATGTCTCTTGTAGCTCATTAAGCAGCTACAAACTGACGGTTTTAAACAAAAGTTTATTCCGATATACCAAGAGGAAAAGCTCAATTACCATGTATGTCATAGTAAAGTTTTCCTGAGCTATACTCTTTCAGATTTTTCCTGGTTTGGAGCCAGATCCAACAAACTGTTATGCATGTGTA
>VXAA01000844.1:168270-212394 GCA_013399115.1 Anseranas semipalmata
GTATTAGGAACTGATAAAGTGTGTCAATGTGTACAGATATTGATACAGATATCCTCATAGATTTCCACAGATACCTAGATAGATTTAAAAAATATATATATATATGTATTTGGGAATAGATCAAATGATATGAAGCCAAACTATTACTCAGACAGACATCACAGTGAAGAAAGATGTTCCAGACCAACACTGTATTTGACACAGTTTCAGCAATGCTCCGCAGTGGTGTATACACACCATATGTTAACATTGAGAATTACTTACATTATAATCTAGAGAGAAAATGAAGATTGGAGATCAAAAAAAAGAATCTTTCCAAACAAATAGTTTTGTTTTCTTTCTCACATTTTTAATAAATTCCTGCCCTTGGTTTGTCAATTAGTTGTGAAATATTTTCTAGTGAATGGTTTTCCAGGTTGAATTTTCTATTTTCCACTAGACACGCTATAAAAATAAATTAAAAAGGTCTGTATTTCATTTAATAGATTTTGGAATAATCATTAAATGTTTTTAGGGGAATGATTAATTCACAGATATGGAATTAGACAGCATGGCTGAGTTTGAGCCTGCAATTGTTTTTATTTTGGGATCCAAGCACATAAAGAGATTTGAATATGCAGTCTGCTTCCTTCTGGTATGTATTCATCCAGCATGGGAACGCAAAGCCTGTGTGCTTAAAGAAGCATGTCAAAACTGCTTTGTAAAGAAGAAGGAGAAAAAAGCCATAGACCAAGTGACAGGACTAAGTTTAGTGTGCTAATCATATTCGTTCTTCTTGTAACCTAAGGAGTTCCACTGTAGAATTTAAATGAAATGAATGCTGTTTCAGACACGCGGTTACTGATTTTATATGGTCAGTGTCATTTTTCTTCTTCTGGGAATTCAATTTGTTCCTATTATGCCAAGGTCACAGATTGTGGAATCTTAGAGAACATTACTTCTCTGCCTTTGATGCAAAGGGTCAGTGGATTAGTACAAAGGAGAATTAATCCAGTGTGCTCGCTCACCAAATGATATTTAAGTCATTTTTAATGAATGACTAGGAGTTCCTATTAGTTTTCTTGAAGAAAACAGAAACAAGCTTACAAACAACGACTTCATAAATGAATATTCAAGGAAAAGTATGACTTCATTGTCAGCTCTAATTGCTAGTTTTACCTTATTAGTAGAAGCTTTCTGTAGCTGAGGTTGACATACATTTGTTTGCACAGTTATTAGTCAAGACTCAGTGAAGTCTTGTAATTAACACCTCCACATTATCTCATGCAGTGAAAGCAGAGACTAAAACAGATGACTCACTTTGTTTCAGCTTTGCTCTTGTTTTCTGATACAGAAGTACTTAAGAAGAAGTGTGAGCTCATCAGACTGCCATATGGAGTCAACAGAAAGCATAAAAGGGTTTTCAGGATGGAGAGCATCAAAGCTCATTAGCTGAACGGTAAGGCCTCAGCAAGGACTGGTGCTACGGCGCAGTTGTGGTGTAACATTTTACTGGCATGGTTGCACCGGCATCAGTCCTCTCATCTGATTCTCCTTACATCAATAAAAAGACAGTGCATCTGCTTGTGTAATTTGTGTAGGGAAATATGTTCATACAGCCTTTCTCTACTTTCTGTGACTGTGTCCACACCAAGGAAATCATACTGTTTAAGTGATCGATAGCACAACATCTGCATGTTGGAAAGTTGAGTATCACCATGCACTATGATGTGGAGGATTTTCCATGTTTATTATCCACATGTTATTTGGGTTTAAAACACTATTTCGTCATTGTCAGGTGTGAGCTCCTTATTGAAAGTCAAATATTCTCAAGTATTATTTTGTTCATAAGCCAGAGGAAAAAATCACAAGGTTGTAGTAATCTGCACTTTAAGTTAAAATATGATTTTAACCTAAATGTCTGGTTTCAGGAAAGTCACTTTTGTTAAATGAGGTTTACCTCAAAAGAAATTCATCTGCCAAAATTCAATTCACATATGCTGTTGTGTATAAAGAAACACTCTTTTATTTTTCTTTTTTCTTTCTTCTTTCTTCTTTTTTCTTTTTTACTTTTTTCTTTTTTTTTTCCTTTTTATTTCCTCTTTTTCTTTTTGTCTTTCTTTTTTTTCCACTATTATAATGGATGGGGGAAAACAAACAATACAGACCTCAAAAAGAGAAAAAGTCAAAAACTCTGAGACAGTTGTAAGAATATTTTATTGCAACCTCTCAGTGCAATCTCGCAGTTAACAACTATTCCCAAAGCAATATGGAATCCAGTCATTAAATTATTATTGTTGAGAGCTTGGATGAGTTAAATACTTAGATAATAACAAAGCTTGTTTACTGGATGGAAGCTGGCCAAGAATATTCAAAGAATTAACACGTACATGAAATTCCCCACAATAATGAAATAACCATCAGAAAGGGAAATGACTGAGAGAGATTGAATTCTTCAGAGCTGCTGTCTTAGGTTGTAAGCATTCGCTGCCCTCATAACAGAGAATTGCAGTTTGCTACAGTTTGTGTCATTACCATCACTATTGATCTAACCACCCCACGTGTTCCTGCTTTATTATTTTGCTACTCAAGAATAACTATCTTAAGTGATTAGGTCACAAATGTTATTGTATTACTGTGATTTGCAGAATTATTAAAGATGGGTCACTTCATTACGGAGATCCCAGAGGTGCTTTATATAGTAAAGCTGCATTAGTTAAGTTCAGTGGAAGCTGGCAGGTGCTTAGGCACAGCTGAGGCTATCAGTACTTTACCTCAAGCCTAACAATGCTGCCACAGACGTGTTTGCAGGTATATACCACCGTGCACATTCAGCCAAACCAAAATGGTTTAGTAAAAAACATCATTTGCCCACTGCAGGTACTTCTGCTTTGTTTGCAATAGGTCAATGCATAGTGGAGCTTGTCCTAAAACAGAATCCTCCAACATTTTGTAACCTTCAAACAGAATTTCTAATAATAACACTGCTTTTTGCTTTGGGCACTTGCCCAATGACTATAGATATCCAGAGTGAAGCACATGCTATACACTAATCTCAAAATATTTCTAAAGGTATAGGCAGCAATTTGGGACACACTCATATTCCAGAACTACTCCTGAGAGAAATAGTGCTGTACTGGTTTTAGAGTAAGTACATTGTCTGTTTTATTTTTCCAAGACTAAAGTGAACTGAGTAGAAATCTCAGCAAAAGGGATTATTCACACAAACATTTTGCTCTGTAATTTAGGCTTGTCTGTACCAGTGCACACCAGGACATCCATAGTGAGGGAAAAAAGAGGACAGCAGCTGCCTCAGTGGAGGACTAAAGGACGGATGTATTGGTTTGCATTTGGTTGTGACAATATTGGCTTCACTGAGAATTTACCACCAGAGTAAAGAGCAGTTATGTTTTAGTATCCTCTGTGTTTGCACTGCCAGATAGACCATTTGCCTGTTGCTTCCTGCGGAAGCGGGGATTGGCCTCTCAGGCAGAGTGGGTCTGTCTTTGTATCATAGGTAAGGCAGAGGGAGAGTTCACCTTCCTTGTAACCGCAAAGCTGGGCAAAGCAGTGGTTACCTCACTGCCCCCACAGTTATGGTCAAAGGGGATGCTGCCCCTGACACTGGTCCTTCATGCACTTGTGACTCACCCCATCTCCCAGTACTTCCGTGAAAGGGGGGTGATGGCAGCCTATGACAGCACAGCGTTTGTGCTCTGCTTAAGGAAAAGCCAAATTATAGCTTTCTATTTACAATATCATTTTATCTCTGTTAGGAATGAAGGCTCTTTTCTCTCATAATTGGTGCTATTAATACACAAGTTGCTACAGACTATACGTTAAGAAGCTTTTGTTTGATGTTTAAGAAATCTGAATATTAATATCAGTGACATTGGTTGTAACAAACAGCTAACAGCCTTTTGGTTGGTTAACCTGCAAAAGAAGATTAATGGTTTAAAATCTCGTCATTAAGTATGGTAACAAATGTTTTTCAGTGAGGTTATTGCTACCATAAACTTTAATCAATGGTTCATAGGCAGCAGCCTCTGGTTCAGTGTTCTGACTAATGACAAATTAACTATTTCTTAGCAGTTAATAAAGACTTTTCACCAATCTGCATACAGAACATGATTTCCTCTGTTGGTAATTAACAGTGTCCCCTGGGTGCTAACTCCATATATCCATACCAAAATCCTCATTGGCAGAGATGAAAAGCAGCAAGTTTAATACTATTTCACTAGGGAATATTTTTTCTCTAAGTAGACTATTTTAAACAATCAAAACAAGTTTAGGCTGGCTATTTAATGAGCTATTGTTTGCTGAATAGTATCAGGTATACAGTTGATGCTTTTCCCTTTCCTCTCTCTCTCTCTCTCTTTTTTCTTTTTTTCTTTCTTTCTTTCTTTCTTTCTTTTTTTTTTTTTTTAATGAATGAATGACATTTTTACACTCAGATCTAAAAAGCAGGAGTCTGGAAGTAGTTAATGATCTACAAAAGGGAAAAGGGTAGGGATGAAGGTGGGAGTTATTTGATTTTTCTAAAGGCTAACTGCAGTTGGTGTGAAAAAAACACTGGAGAGCACTAATAAATGTATGCCTCATAATAGTAAAAGGAAAAAGGTACACCTAACCTTTCTAAATAGCCTAAGGGCAGGGTTTTTCTTTTCAATGAAAAGGTCATCTAGAATGAATTAAAGTCACTTTCCTGCTGAGGTCCAAGCATGTGGCTTCACTTTGAAGGCTAGAATGAAGCTGTTTTCACCCACATATCTTACAGATGTAGTTTTAAAGAATGTATTGCGAAAAGCTGTGATATGTTTTTGGTCTGTCCAGGGAAACAAAAATTGCAACTATTAGTACATGGCCTCCCAGGATTAAATTTTTAATTTGCTATTAAAGACAAAACACTTTGCAAGGTGGTTATTTATCTAATTTTCTTCTTTTAGTGACAGTCTTCTGTCATTTAATCCTTCTCAAGTTTTAATATTGCTCATTCTCATTCTATACTTCAGTTGCTATCCTGGCTTGACTGAAATCATCCAAAAAATATAACAGCAGAAGTTTTCTACTACCATCATGACAAGGACAGACATTGGGGCAGCAAATGTGAGACAGAAAATTTCTATACACCAAACTGAAAGATATGAAACCAGATCAAGGAATGCAGTTCACACTGTAAAGATTTGTTTTTGAAAAAGAATTTTTCCAAAGATCTTATCACAAAGATCAGTTCTACAAAGATTCATACCCAGAAAACCATATCAACCTAATCTAAATAAAATATGACTCAACATTACTTTGCCTTTCATGTTGTTCAAAGACATATTTAGAGCTTTCCAAACAGCTATCGGTGCCATCGATGATAATAAGAAAGAAGCCTGGAACAGAAGTAAGCTATCGTCAAGATTCCACCAATTTTCACCCCCTTTTACCTGTTGTGACATTGACTGAAATGTTCACCAATAACTTGTTTGGCATTACTTGGAATTTTAGTGAGGAAAATTTGGGATTTTTGCTTTCTAAACCAGCTTTGAAGGACTGTGAGAGGCACACACCCTTGGCCTGAGGCAACATGGTCTCTTAAGTTCTCAAGAAAATAATGCCCATGGCTGAGCTCAAGCTTTGGAGTTTAAGGATAGCAGAACAGTAATTCGTCCTCTCCTAAAATCTCTTATGGTGTGTAATTCTCATATGAAAATTTGGATTCCTAGAATTTCTCACAGGTACCGGATGCACAGGGGAGGGACACTGGTGGAGAATAGGACCCTACTGCCTGCCTGTGTGTGGAACCTCCATGTACACCATATATTGTATTCTATATTCTCTTCTCTTCTCTTCTCTTCTCTTCTCTTCTCTTCTCTTCTCTTCTCTTCTCTTCTCTTCTCTTCTCTTCTCTTCTCTTCTCTTCTCAACTATGATTTTGGTGGACCACACAATGTTAAGATTGTTTTGTCAGTTTCTAGGCTGAGTGACTTCTAAAGCACAGAAAATATTTCTGACAAAAACAGCTTTGGTGTTAGACTTCTGGATTGACTGTTACTTGTGGAATATAATGAGCGTGAAAAGTACTGGTCAAAATAGAGACGTAGGTAATCAAAGATTTGGAAAACTTTAAAATGTGTCCATCAAAGGTCTCTTTTTTTTCCTCTTTCCTCCACTTTTCCCTCTCCATTTCTTTCTCTTTTTTTCTTTCTCCTCTTTTCTTCTTTTTTCTTTTTCCTTTTTCCTTTTTTCTTTTTCCTTTCTTTTTCCTTTTTTCCTTTTCCTTTTTTCCCTTTTTTTCCTTTTTCTTTTTTCTTTTTTCCATTTTTCTTTCTTTCTTTTTCTTTTTTCTTTTTTCTTTTCTTCTTTTGCCTTCTTTTCTCTTTTTCTTTTTTCTTGTTTCTTTTTTATTTTCTATTTTCTCTTTTTTCTCTTTTCTCTTTACTTTTCTTTTTTTTTTTTTACTTTCTTTTTTTGGGGGGGATTTGTTCTTTCATAAAATGTATGTGTGTGTTTTTTTATTCCAAAGCATCCCTCTGTTGTGGTTACATTCCACAGGAGGGTTCCAGCTTGTAAAGGTTAACCGTGCAGAAATCAAGGCTTTGTGCATTTTTGCAAAGGTCACACTCATCAGTAGTTCCGGAAGGACTGCTGGGAAGGGCTATAGTAACTACCCAATGATTGAACTGTGGCTCCAGGTTTCATTTCCTTTAAGAATACTGTTACAATCACTGGTTGTGTCACTAAGAGATAAAGAGGCTGCTCAGTCACTTGAAATTCAATTTGTACATTACTCAAATCTACCCCACCTCTTTCCTTCACGGTGCCTGGCAGCTGCTTGCTGGCACTCTGAATTTCAAATGCCTGAACTGCAGGAAGCAGTTTAATAAATGGGATAGGTTTTGATTAATGTAACAAGCTGAAAATAGACAATGATGCAATGCATATCTCAGCAAGAACCACAGACTCAGATCAAATCTCTGTGTGCTGAGGAAGGTTGCTGTGGCAGACAGTTCACACAAAGATGTATATTTATGTTTCGATAACACCTTGAAGGTTCAAAAACTACCAATATATAAGATTTAGACCTGTAATCCAGTTATGTCTCTAAGCATCTACTACAGGTGACTGCACAGTCATGAAGTTCAAGTCTAGATTAAGTATATGACATTGACCGAGTTCCAGCAAGGTCACTGTGCACCACAGAGCTCTAGTTTTATTTAGAAGAAGGAAATAATGCTTTTTTTTCTTTTGGTGTTAGAAATGTAAGCAATCACTTGCTGTGGACTATACAAAACAATGAGATAAACATGTCAAGTTCAATTAGTACTTCACCAGCATACAGTAAGTTACATGCTTTGACATTGTTTCAGATAAACACTATATGGAGCTTGCACTTATTCATTGTGGGTCTATGGCTTTAATACTAGGAAACCTATTCTTTGTGAGTTCCTGCTCCTTCATGCCCCAGAAACTCAGAATTGGTATTATGTTGCAATTCCTCTTCAGAAACTTGCAGAATCACCATTTTCCACAAAAAGCATTTCATCAAGGTAACAGTATTATGCCTCACAAAAGGAAATACCTGAGGATGTCACTGAATATTATCACAACTTTCTTATTCGTAGAGAAAATATAACTCACATATACCCACTGGGAAGATCTAAATTATGAATATTTTACTCTTTTTTCTTGAGGTCTGGCAATGAGAGACGTCAGGAAGCTGAACCTGGAGTGGTAGCCTTCTTCCAAAGGCAGCAGTAAGTGGAAGTCAGGTCTCAGCCTTTGGACAATATTCCCCTGTTGGCAAATGTTTCTGGGTAGCCTTTCCTTGGTTCTTTTAAAGAAAAGGAGCTAGTCAAAGAATGTTTTTGTATTTCTCCGCTTTTTGTGAACAAATATATTCATGAAATAGAAAACCTTGGATTTGTTTTTGTTTGCATTTTCATAATTTTGGAGGCTGATTATGCTCTCAGTGTTGCCTAACACAATCTTATACAAGTTAAATTAAAATTTATATGTTAAAATTTATATGTTTCATGAGCATGTCCACAGAGCAAACTTTTGTGTAAGCGACTAATTCTGTAGTATTACATGAGTCCCTAATGAAATACTGGAATTGAAAATTATTAGGCTACCGGATAGTCGTGTTCCTGTATATATATGTAGGATATTCATCTCACTGATATAGGTGATGTGTGTTAATAATTTGTTGTGATTAATTGAATAATCCCCATTTCTCTAAAGAAAGCTTGTGATTCAAAAATCAGAGAATTTTAGTATTTCAGTGAATATAAGAAATACACTGGAAAATCTGTACTGGAAATATCATTAGCTGTATATATTAGCACATTGATTAACAATGCTGTTATTTTTAAATTTATATATATTATATTTAAAACCTCTTTCTGTGTTTACCTTTTTTTTTTCTTAGTCAGATCTCCTATGACCCTACATTTCATTTGTTTATTTTTATGCTTGCTTTATATTTGCTACCCATGCTTTCTCTCCCACTAACAACCCAAACCACTACCCATACAGTTCAGAGCTAATTCTGGTGTCTTTAAAGTTTAAAAACTATCAGAACACTAAATCAATAAAGTGTTAACTCTCTTATCAGTCATCTGCAATGAATAACAAACATTTTAAGTCAGCAGTTTGCAAACAAGCCATGGGCTAATATTTGTTTACATAAGCTATTCAGCACAGATGCATAAAAGATATTTTGTGGAAATCAGGATTAGTTAACAAATGATCCACATACAGGAAAAAAAAAGAAAAAAAAAAAAGTAAAGTCATCAGATATTTCATTTACAATTAATAATTAAACCAGCTCTGCTATGGATGCTGACAAAATCAACATGACATTTTTTCTGCTGGTTTTATTACATATTTATTTTTAACAAAACAAATGCATCACCTATTTTGTTTTGAGGTGAGTCAATAGTGATATGGATAAAAAAAAAAAAAAAGGTAGTTAGAAAGACTAGCTTTACATTGGTGAGATGTCTGTCCACATGCTTCCCTCCACAGTCAATGGCAACATGTAGGCTCCTTTGGAGGCAGTTCAGAGACAGGAGCTGCCTTTCTCCTTCTTCTTTATTCTTTGGGTTTCTATGAATTGTCTAGTGAAGAAACCTACCTATTTCCAGAGAAGAAGACCAGAAATTATAACCAGCCGTTGTGATCAATCCTTCTGGAAACTTCAATAAAGTTTGAAAAAACAGTAACTTTTACATTTCCTATGTTTGAATTTTAGCTTCCACATTACAGTTATTTCCAGATACTTCTCTGTAAATTGTTTTTTGTTGGCTGGAGATATTTTTAGGGGGTTATTGAGGGAAAGCAAGAAAAGATAGATCTATTTTCATCTCATTTTGATGTATCTTTATTGTCAGTGTTACATACATTTCTCAAAGTAAAACATGTCCATGGCAGAAACATGCTTTACCTAGGAGTCTGTGTGAGAAAAGCAAGGGGAAAAAAAAGAGCATGGTTATGGCCGACTTTTCAGAGCTCAGGAAGTAGTTACTTTCCTTATAAACAAGAATAGTAGACATACATAAAGGGAGATGGAAAAAGGCAGGAACAAGAACATATGAGAAGGATCAAGCCCTTCCATGTGGAGAAGTGTTAATATCCAGGCAGTTGAAACACTAAGCATTTTTTTTTTTATCTTCTATTTTGAATGAAATGCAAGTAATGAGGACACATTTATTGTCCTTTCTGGAAATGTAGTATTTACAGGGAAAGGTTGTGTGAATCTGCATGTGAATTTCATTTATAGAAATGAAATTAATGGATTTTAGAAACATTGAAACTGGAAATCTAGCAGGTTCTTGCAATCCATGAATATAGGGAAAAAGCAGAAATTAAAATCACAATTTAGATGTCCAAAGGAAAAGGGAGAGATGTAACTGAGTCACTATCGGCAACAGCCAAGGCAGGATAAAAAGAGGGTGAGGCATTTCACTTTGCCATGTAAAGATTCTCCTAGTTTGTGGTTTTCCTGTTATTTGAAGTCACAGCTGCAGATTGGAGGATGTGAAGAGGCAGTGGCATGGGAGCAGACATCAGGCAGCTGGAAGACGATGGCCTGCGTTTGAGTGTTTTATGCTTCACTTGTTCACACATGTTGTTTAAAACAAACTGCTAACATCAGCTTAGACTATCTGTTACTCTGCTATTTGAGAAGGTCTCATCATTGCACATTTTGTGAGGTCAAGTTTTGAATGATTGGACACACTCAATTAAGTCAGTGAGCATAAAAGGGAACATTTAATTAATTTGGTTGCTTTTAAGGGATTTTAAGAGTTTCTTATTCACCTTGAGAAAGAGTTCTTTATTCATATATATTGTAACATTTTATGTTTTGTGGTATGTGCTTTGAAGGTAGTGAGAGATATGGTGTTATATTTGTACATCATTATGATAAAGTACCTCATTATGTAATATCAAACTTTCTCAAATATTCACATTTTAAAATTTGTGTGTTTAATCCACTGATACAACAGGCAGATGAAAAACTCAGCTATAAATTTTATACTGCTGCTGAATTGGTATTGAATGGTCTGCTATCAGTTGAGTTCTGCGTGATGCCTTCAGTGATATAAAGCAGCTCTTTGCTTAAATATAGAAGGCTTTGTTGTCTGTTGAACAACTGTTGCTGGCATAACACTGAATGGCCAGAGGAAACATTTCTTTTGAAACTCTCCTGTTTTGTTTATTTTTTTTTCACTATAATTATACCAAGCATGTGGCCAGAATAAATAAATATAAAGAATAATACATATTGGTCTCTTAGATAACAATTTTTTGCAGCATGTCCTTTCCATTTACTGTACTTCCCATAATATTTCAGTTAATATTTCCTCTTTCTAAATTTTGAGCACTCAAGAAACAATAAAACCAGAGAGCATCCTTTTTTCCCCCCATTTCTACCACCAGAGCTGCTGTCTGCTCTTAGTATGCATATGCAGAATTCATTATCTTAATCTTGTTAATATTCTGAGGAACTGCTTTATATAGTAGCAGCTAGATGTTGATTTGTGAGTGTTATGTCTTAATACAAATGCCACCTGGTTCAGCCACATATATTTCTATAATGACAATACTGTGGAAAATCTTAACTCAGAGTCAGTGCATTAAATAACATCAAAGTACTTCAGCAGGTCAGGGTCCTGTTTATTGTCACATACCAGCCAGTGTTTACTGCAGAATGTATCAGTTCTCTTGGATCTTCCAGTACAAATTATTTAACTGAGTTTTATTCCAGAGAAAATGATATAAATTTTCATTAAAAAAAAAAAAAAAGACTGCATATTATGACAGCACTAAATGAATCATCTGCAATCACTTTTAAAATACTTGATTTATTTTCTGTGGTTGGAAGGCTGTAAGTTATAAAAATATTTTTGCTGACAAGAATGAAATATAGTTCTTATATAAATAAATACATAACTACATGTCTCTAAGGAGTGTGTTTATTTATGCATGCATTTGTCATACCTCCAATTATGAAGGTATCTATGTGTATGAATATCATCAAGAAATACTTGACCACATTTCCTTCTGTAAGCAAAAAGCAAAACAAAATTGACAAACCAACACAGACTAAAATAAAATTCATCATTACAGAAGAGAATATTTTCCTGGACTGATTCATATTCACATATACCTCTCTGAGACTTTTACATATTTGGTGACATTGTGAAATGTCATTGAAGAAAAGGCATTTCTGTTTAGCCTTGAGCAAACATATACATAGTAGAAGTACAGTGCATATGCAAAGCCTTTTTCTTCTTCCAAAAGGGATCTTTTTTTTTTTGCTATATACACAACTGAAGCTAAGCTTAGGCTAGTGAGGTTCTGCATGATAAGAATTTGGTTAGCAAACACGTTGAGCAATCGAATGACTTGAATAACAAAATCCCCAGCAGTGTGTTTCACAGCTAACTGCATTTGCACTCTGCAAGGAGATCAATGCTTCACCCTCATTGATTTTCTTCAGTTGCAGAACCAGGATTATGCACAATGTGAAACTGTATTCCCAGACATATCAATCTGATTTCCTAGTCAGTGCTAAAAAGGCATAGTGTTGTACTGAAAACATAAGGTTAGAGAAATGTAACATATCAAATTTGTACTTCTGGTAAGGCTGCATGTTAAACAGATACATCATAATGTATTCTGGGTGTGACGTAATCTATTTGACAAAAAATATTATATTGTTGCTGAAGAGAGCCACTTTATATGTATTGACTCGGAAAAAAAAAAAAAAAAATGTGCAGAGATGCCAAAGAGAGAAATTGAAATGCATGTATTTAAATCTCACATCACTTTAAAACGTAGTATAGTGTCTCTCTGGCAGACTTGAGCTTCAGTGTAAACACATAAAAAGAAATAATTTTTTCAAAAACTTCAGAGCAGGAATGTAGTACATCTTCAGAACTTAAATAACCTTGTAATTTACAACGTATGCCAGTTTTCAAAAAGTAATAATTACAGTAAAATATATCAGTGGGAAATGACAACTGACGGGAGCTTCATTCTGATCTGCAATTTCCCCTTGTTTGTAGCTTCACACACAAACCGTGGGAATATCAAATGCAGTTCAGCTGTAGATCAGTTTGAATTACACACAGGAATGAATTAAATTAGCTCAGTTCAAGGTTTTCCTAAACCATTTGTTGGTGGACATGGGCTAAAGCAGAGGTAGAGGAGCAAGAAAGAGCTGTGATGTCTTGATAAAGAAAACTTACTGTCTTCAGCTTCTGCCCTTCCAGGCTTTGGCAAAGCAGAGATTGGTCCTGGCTGTCTATGAAAAGAGGGCAAAATAATGCATGTCTCAGAGAGACATGTTTGTCGTTTATACAGATACTGAGCACTGTTTGCATTTCATAATTTAAGATCACAGTCATTTCTTGCATTTATGCAAGACTTAAGTATGTTTAGTCAGTGCTACTGCCTAGCTAGGCACATATTCACATCTACATCAGGTCTCACATCATGTAGATATAACAGTTGGGTTGTCAGAAGTTTACATTACTGAAACCAAAATATCAGAGCTGATATATCAGAAGATTAACCTTTGTTTGTTGGTTGTTCTTTGTTTGTTTGGTTGGTTTGTTTTGTTTTGTTTTAATTTTCAGACATTAACAAGACAATTGGTTAGGTAGAGCCATTCCTGAAGGCATTACAAAAAAAAAAAAATGTTATGCTGAGCAACATGATGTGAGCAAGGAGTGCCATGCATTGCTCATGAGCTAAAGAGTGACATGCAGTACACTGGAATATTTCTATTAACTGTTAGTGATCTGAACAGATGTGATGACAGCAATCTTTGAAGGAAAATGTTCTCTAAAAATCAGGGGAAAATACTTATTTGTTTTATTCTAGCATTTGTTTTATTCTAGAATATTGAGCAACCTAGTCTAGTGGAAGGTGTCCCTGCCCATGGCAGGGGGGTTGGAACTGGGGTTGAATCTTTAAGGTCACTTCCAACCCAAACCATTTTATGATTCTATGATATACAAAAGTCTATACATAAACTTCATTGTGAAGTTTGTAGTTTTGACGCTTAAAGCTGGATATTTTTGTCAACATTGTATATTTGATCAGAAAATTACCTATGAGTCTACCTGGCTTCTAATCATGAACCAAGAGTCACTGGTCTATGTCCTTAAATGCTTTTTGTTGAATAGGGACAGATATAGGCAAGAATTTAAGTACTTTCCAAAGATGAGACTTTAGTCTTCATCCAAAACCCACTGAAAACACTGAAAGACTTTCCACAATCCCGTTCATCAAGGTTATTATATCATTCCTGTAAAAACACTTTCAAAACCTGTTTTTGAGGCAATTCCAATTCCATGTTGAAGTCAGATGTTAAATCAATTCACTGAAAATAGTCTTGTTACTGAAGAAGTTACATTTTTAGAATTTGCTATGCTTGATCTAAGTGATAGCAGTCTAAATAAACATTGTAAAGTAATTTGATAAAGAGTAAGTAGGAGGATGCACACAGGAATCTAACACCATTGTTTAACCTCAAAACTATGCTAATAAGTAGGGTGATAGACATGAAACTCTAAATAATGGAGCTGTTATTCTAGCCCACCAGTCTGTCTCAGGGGACTCATAAGTAGATTTGCCATGCCGTGACTAAATGTAGCTCCAGTCCAACGTTTTTCATAGCCTAAAGTATCTTGTTGTGGTATAGTCCCACACTTAACAAATTAAATCAGGTTTAGAAGAAATCATCTTCTTCCAGTTAGAAAAGAGGTATATGCATGTATTATTTACACAATATTTATCAGTGTGCATGTAAAATAGAAGAATCCTGCAGAAATATCCTGCTTGTGAAAAAGATACTTATCAGCACAAGAATTTCAGTATGCCTGCTAAAAATGGAAAGTATCCTTTTAAGGAGAAAAAAAAAAAAAAGAGGAAAAATGTTAAATATCGTGAACTCACAAATGTATGCATGTGCATATGTGTTTATCTGACCTGAACTTGACTGTAATGCACAGCATACTCCAAGAATTATCTGAACCCAGTTTAAGCTGGATGCATCTACAATTAAACTCAACAATAACGAGTCACTGTATTCATTTCTCTTTACAACAGCCACACTCTGCCAATAAAAAAAAAATACTTTTGGTTACTGGGTTGAATTTTCAAAAAGTACTTGATGTTCCCCTTGAATCTGCTCTCAGTTACAGCTTGCTAAAGGGTCTGGTGCAGCAGTGGTTCTATAAATACAAACATAAGCTGAAAAAGCTGCTCCTATAGCAGAATGCGCAAATCTCATGTTAAGTGATTTTCACTCCACTCTNCAATTTTCTGTTGGCCTTTTACAGCAGAGAAATGTACAATTACAGTGTACTTGAAAAGCACTCGAATGAACTCATCCCTGGTTACTGTATGTACAAAGTGATGCATTTTTAGATAAATTACTTTGGAATGAAGACAGACAAGCAGGAGATTGCATTGTGGTTTTATTTCTGATTACTGGCAGTTAACTTTCCATCCGCTTTGTTTTTTACATCTATCAAAAAAAAATGCAGAGGACAAAAAGTCCTAAAGAAACAATACAGCTTATTATAAAAGAAAAAAAAAATAGAATCTGATGCTCAGCTTTTATCATCCTCTCATACCTGTTATTACAAAGTCATTTGTGTTGGGTAGAATCCTGATCTTCCAGTCATTCATAATCATTAAAATCTCCTTGGTTGCTCTATGAAAGTGGGGCTGCGTGGTCCATGCCTGGCATAATTCCAAGCCAAGCACAGTGAAAACCCTTGTCACAATCATGAGAGAGCCGAGCCCTAGCTCAGCTGCTATAGCAGGTGTCTGCTTAGTGAAAGTTTCACTGTTCTGTTTTCTTTATTTAATTTTCAGATTTTTTTTCCCATTTAATTAACAGACCACATATGAAAGCCTTCTTATTACCCAAAAGCCACCCAGGAGTGAAGTCCCATGACATGGCTGTTGGGAACAGCATTAATGCCCTCCTGTCCCACGTTGTGAAGGAAAATTCCTTCCTCCACTGATTCCTCTGAGGCTGATTCCTCACTCTCTCCATTTACTCCCATGCTTCACTGTTTTAGTTCTCCCTACTCTACCAAAGCTCTGCTACATGGTCTCTACCCTCTATACTTATCTCATTCCTTTACCCTCACCATTTCTTGACTATCTTCTCAGTGGCATCACTACTTCCCCTCCTGCGTGTCCTTGACTCCTCCCTGTCTTCCACATTCTCCACATTTTCCTGCACCTCATCTTTGTATTTTATATTAGAGTTTATCTCCATGTCCTCCCAAATCTAGTGTCCCAAGTGTACACTTGGCATTGCATCCCCTTCACACCAAATTGTCTTCAGGCTCTTCTGGAGGGACCCCTTAACTCAGGGTGTAGAAGGTGGCCATCTCTCCTAAAAGCCATCCAGTTCTGGGGACAAGATGAAATACAGGACACACTTTACAAGGACATACAGTGGTCTTGAAAGGCGCAGCTTTGTAGCTTCAGTTCCACTTGCTGCAGGAGGGAACAATTCATCTGAGGGCAATCTTTGCATGTTTTATAACAGTAGATGGGAAGTGGCATATGCACACACTGACCTATTTAGGAATTTTGAATCTCTCTTTGATCTTCATTAATTTCATAGTCGGAACATATTTCGCATTTGGCCATTAGAATAATGCGAGCGCTATACAGCAGTATTTGTCACAAATGGTTGAGTAGGTGTCTGCATTACATGTGATACACAGATCACTTAAATGGGAAAGATTCTTGAGACCAGATAACATGGCATTCACTCAGGTCATCACTCCCGGGTAGCCCTAAGGAACAGTTGAAGCAATGTTACATTTTCTCTGACTACATTTACCCCGCAATTTCTTTAAATGCAATGTTTTTCATCTTGTGTGCTGGGGCTGAAGGCCTGATATTAAAGAGAAAGAGCATTCATTAATGCTCCCAAGATTAGCTCCAAACTGTTATGCATTGTTGTGCCACATAGTTTCACTTTTTATCTGATCAAAGTGGATGATGGAAGGAGCAGTTCTTACAGACAGCTGGTGGTCTAGAGATTCAAAGATACAAAGCCGAAGTCTGTACTCAAAATGTGAGCAAAATTGCTTTGACTGCTTATTTCATTCATATATGCAACCACCTCAATTGCACTTGCACAGCAGGTGCAATTCACATGTACAGGATATGAAAATAGGGTTCTAACAACCAAAATAACACCAGTCACCTGTGTCCCGCTCTTTACATACTATACTAATGAAGAGAAGCTTCCCTCTACACAAACTGCCTTTAGCTGAAGCAACTTTCTTCATTCTATCTTCATTCTATCCACTTAACCTTCCTCCTTTTCAAAACACTGAAAGAAAATCCCAACAATCACATGGTGCCAAAATTAACGTTTCTGAATTACAACGCAATTTACAACCTATATTTGCAATCAGTGATGTATAGGTGTTACAATTACAGATTGAAAAGACATAGGGAGTTCTACTGGCTGGTTTTGGTGACTTCCAGTCTTAGGTATTATAAGAGGAAAGTCTAAAGCATATGGTAATTGTAAGGATCTTTGGCTGTAGTGCCATTTAAATCAAACAACATCCTCATTAGCATCCAGGAAACAGAGTTGTTCTTTAATGTTTAACAATGCACCACATACTGAATGGAAAGTTATTATGTCCCAGATTAAAATGGTTTCTTTCACTTATTTATTTAGCTCAGTATGCAGCTAAGCATACTTGGGTAAATGAGAGAAGATTTTAAAATTCATGTAAAAAACATGCATATTAAATGACACTAAAATCCTCACATTCTTTTATCCCACAACTTTAAATAGCATTAATCATTCTCTAATTCAGTGTTGCAGTGTATTTCAATCCCAATTATAATGTATTTGGCCTTATTCTTCTACCTTTCTAGAATGCACTGCAGAGTCTTTACCAGACCAATATAAACTAAGAAAATCTGGGCATGGAAGTGGTGATGCTGGACACATAAATTAGATGGATTAGTTTATTGTTTTCTTTGCTTTTTTTTTATTCTTCTTTAAATTAATATTGGTTCTAGGTGGCAGCAAAATTTGCACAGTATTTGAGTCAATGCAGTAAATTTAACTTACAGGAATCTGGCTGCATTTCTTTACAGATACCTACTTGCAACTTCAGTGGTCACAGAGTAAAAATTGGAACAAAACATGAAAACACCATGTAGCCCATAATTCAAATTGCTGTAAGTGGAGAATTTTCCAATAAAATCCAGACGCTTGAGAGGTATGGAAACTGCTATGGCTCAATAAAGTTGATTGAGTGCCCTCACCCCCTTTATATAGTACTGATCGGGGGAGAGGAGGGTGAAGAGAGAGAGAGAGAGAGAGAGGAAACATAAAAGGGGGAGAAAAAAAAAAAAGGAAAAAAATAAAGATAATAAAGATTTAACTGTTAGGTCTCCAGACTTAGTATTGTGGAATTTCTCAAGAAGTCTGCAAAGCTCATCATACTGCAAACAATTAAAGGCACTACTAAAAGTTGTGAATGAATAATGTACTAGACTGAAATAGAGTGGTTGATTGATTTGATATGTGACTGAAGGCTCCTCTTTTCTGCAATCAATAACATAAACCTTTCCACTTTCTTGCCTCTCCTGCAGCTCCCTAATATTGCCTCTCTGTTGGGTGTTACACTGTTCTGGGAAAAGTTGTCCATTTTATTGTTTTGAGATAACTGTTCTCTAAGACCTCGGCCCTGCAAATAATTGCTACCAATTTTAGTGCTAGACTGAATGAAATGACTCTTCACGGAAAACACACTTCATTCAAAGTATTATGATCTGACTCTTAGTTTTCCTTTACTTAACATCAGGAATGTTGCATCTCAGATTATGACAAATTTGTATAGCAGGAGTCTATGTTTTGTGCTGAGGCATTGAGACAGATAAGAATCCTGAGGGAAAGTTGCCTGAAAGCAACATTAAAAGAAAATCTTCAGTTATGCTGAAAAAAATCCTAAACCTGTGATTTAAGATTTGCCTTTTCAGTACAGTTATTTATTTGTCTGTTAGCAGAGCAATGCAATTGCTGGGGATTGTACAGGAATGGAAAGGAAAGGGGCCCTTCTGGATGCTACAAACTGCTGAAAGGCAGAATGAACTTTGTGAATGTGAATTAAAACAGAGACTTGTGTGGACCAAGGGAAGATTTATGGGAGAAGGTAATGCAATCTTTTCCTGTGATGTTTGAGCTCTCCCAGAAACACTTTTTCTTGGAGAACCACAAAAGCAGAGAAAGCAGGTGAAAAAAAGAGACAAAGAATTTGAGAAGCTAGAAGGTGTTAGAAAAAGTGGATTCAGTACATGAGTTGTGGTGCTGCACAATTGCTTGATCTTAGCAGTCTCCTTGTATAGATCAAATTACAGCTAAGAATTTGTTGGTTGTTTTTTTTTTTTTTTTTTTTTTTTTTTTTTGGTGTTGATGTTGAGGAAGGAAGGCAGTTATCAGTCATGTATGCCTTCACCAAGGCTTGTTATCAGAAACAAAATACTTACATTTTCAACTTTGCCATCCACACCAGAGGAAAAATATGTTATCTTGTAATAACATTATCTTGTTCTTCATAGTTATTCAGATATTTGGCTGTAGTGAAAGCAAACAAAAACCAAACAAGTTGTTTTGAAATCCTTGCTCTCAAGGTGAACTGAAAGAAACAGATTTGTGGCTTTGGCGAAGCTGAAATTTTAAGCTGCTTTCAGGTAAAGTTAGAAAACGGAGTGTTCCCATTTACTGTAGCTCACCTCTCAACTTCAGAAAAAGAAACATGCTGTGACATAGTGAACATTTTGATCTCTGAGGACTTTCTTCAAATTTCAGAAAATAACGGTGACCTCTTTGGATCTTTAAACTACAGTCTGGATAAAATGAAATGAACATGGAGTTGAATTTAATTTCTGATCTTTGTCCAGTCAATCTCAACATTTTAACCTTATCTCTGTAGTTGAGACATCTGAGGAAAAATGTCTAGGGAAAGCTCCCAGGTGGTGACTCTGCACTGGCACTTTGTGTGCCCTTTCAGTCTTCTGGGTCTCACAGCTCAGCTCATGGCAGAGTATTATTTAGAGCAGAGCTTCACTGCAGTTTTCCACGTTTGCTTCTTCCATTTCCTTCATGACATCTACAAGCCTGGAATGTTTTCCTCTATGAACTCTCCTCAGCACCATCTACCTTGCTCTTCAAAGAAAAAGCACCATTAAGCTGAGTTTCTAATTTCTGTGTACAGTCTATGAGCATCCTCAGTCTTGTTGAGTATACATTACATTGCTATACCTTTTAGTACATGCTTCCTCAGTGGTAGGTGGCTGCAGACATTATTTGTAGATTCTTCAGCAGTTATTTCCACACCTGATTAGTTTCCTGACTTTTCTGGTCATTACTAATCAATAATACCTCTGATACGAGAGATGGTAAAAATAGGTTAGATACTTAGCTTCTGATAGGATCTTTATCTGGAGAGAGGAGTCTCCTTAGTGTGAACCTAACAAAAATGTTTAATTCATACCTCACTTTTCCAGGATAGCATTTTATTTACTGTGAACTGAGCTGAAATGTGTTTCAAAATGGCATTCACTTAGACTTGTCTGCAGCAAGCGTTGTTTTTTCCTTCAATGCCAAGGTCCTTTTCCCCTGTTATTGTCATTTGTCTTTTGACTTTGCCTGTTTTACTCTCAGGGTCTGTTGGTAGGTTACAAGAAATGACCTGCATTTCTGTTTTTAGTTTTGCATTTCATTGAAAGTTTTGGATGTTTGTAATGAGAACCTGAAAATTAAACAGCTGTGGCTTGGCAGCCCTGGAAATGCTGCTCATTGAACTCTCTGAGCAATTCAGAAAACATCTGTGCTTAAAAAATGAAACATGGTTTATATGACTGTGTTACAACAGTTGGAAGAAAGTACTAATAGTATGAATGGTTTATATTACTTTGTATAACTGGCATCACAACCTTTGTTTAACATTCAAGTAAGATTAGGCAGATAAAGAAGGAAGGCAAGAGAGGAAAACTTAAACAAGCTATGGTTAAGGCAGTCTAAAGGTCAAAATTGTAATATTAAATAAATCTTACATGGTTTTATAAACCTTAATTTATTGTCTATGTGCAACTGACATTTTAGCTCTTGGTTTAATACCAAGCACTTCAAAGTATTCTTGTAGAAGAATAGTCGATAACCCTCTTACACAGTATAATTGGAATTCTGCATGTTAGAACATTTGGTTTCTGAAAGATTTTTGTAAATGTTAATAGCTGTCTTTTAAAATAGTGTAAGTGTGAAATGCTATGAAAAGCAAAGGTTTAAATGTCACCGTGTCTATAATTTTCATATTGTAAAAACTAAATAAGTTTTCTGGAATGAAAAACCAAAAGACCTGCTGCAAATTTGAAGATATAAGCTAGCTCATTATTAGTTTTTTGAAACTGATATGACAGACACATTTTGTAAAACTGTATAAGTTTTAGGCTAAAATGTATCGGTGAACATTTAGCTGTCTGGCAGTGTTATTAACAAAAGTCCTCCTGTTTGCTGGTACCCGTGATCTAAGTATGAATAATTCATGGCAATAAGAAGATTTACCTGGAGAACCTTCTAGAGTCTCATCAGAAGTATTCTCCTCTTACAGACACACTGGCACTCCAACTGAAAAGCTACTCACATTTCTGTGGTTGAGCATTATGATTTTCAACTACTAACAGGGGATTGTGGTACATCAGCAGGGGAGACTTGTGCTGTTTTCTGAGAAGGGAGGTTGTGCCTAACTGGAATGGAAAGCACAGATGTTTTGAGCTAAGGCATATAGAGCTTTTCCGTTCACTTGGGCAAAGAGTGGAGCTATGAATTTTAGATTACTGAGATTTGAAAAAGCAGCCTTTCATAGCCTAACCCTCTGCATTCTTTATTAATAAAGTCAATGGCACGGTAACGACCATGCCACAAAAAGAAGGAATGATTATTTATGATTTCTTTATCTTGCCATACTTACATATATTTTAAGAATAAAGAGATAGCTCAAGACAACCACAGTCTCAGCACTTTTTTGAGCCTTATGAAGGATATCAGTTTACCATCCAGCCTGCCTAAATCAAAAGAACATAAGCATTTAGTAGAGGGGGGGAAAAATAATGATAAAGAGCAGGTAACATAAACAAAAATCTTGCCAAGAATGCCTTGTCCTCACATGTGGTTTTCAGGAAGCCAAAACAGTCTTTCCCTCATGTGCTGTAATAGTAAGGATTTACTTCAAGCAAAACAAGATAAGATAATCTTTGTGAGCTAAGGGAAAGTTCTCTTTAAAGTCTCATTGCAAAGTCTGTGATCCCTCATTCCCTAAGCTGATTTCTTTAAGCAGTAAACTTATTTACAATGTTGTTATTAAAAGAGTGTGTCAAAAGTTTCCTGGATTTCCATCCAGGAAAAAAATAACAGAGGCAGAGAGCACATCCTACAACAATCAACTACAGTGTAGGGGCCAGGGCCCACCTACAGAAGGGACTCTTGCAATCTGAAGTTTATCACATTATTGTAGCAGAAAAGCTCCAGTGGCATGAGTTGTTGGAGTTCTCTAAGAGCCGCCACAACAGAGAAGAGGATGTGAAACATTGTGATGGTTTTGATCATACTGCGTGGATCTCAGGTCTGAAAAGTCAGGTGTCATGTGGGGAAAGAGTGAGGGTGCGAGAGAGCAGATAAAAGGGAAAAGAAGGATAGTGTAGGTAGAGAGCATCACTATGAAGGAATGGACAAAAAAGGGTGTTCTAAAACACTGGAACTAGGACAGCATCATAAAACCTACGACTTACAGGGGAAGAATGGGTGTATTGACAGTCTTGTTCATGGTTGCCTATTGCTGACTGTCATGTTGCTTCTATGCAATACTAGAGTCTGGATCTACTCTTTTTTGCAGGAGATACACTGTTCTTCTCATTGCTCTAGAAATTATATGTATGTAACAAATAAAACAAGGAGGAAAGAGGTATTTTGCAAAGTATTTTGTTCCCTGCTTCTAGAGCTCTAGAAGAGTGAAATGTAGTCCAACAGAAACTGAAGCATGGCTATATTAGTCTATATATTATGAAAGCTCTTGTTTGGTCAATAAGTGAAAATCTGAGAATTTTGTTTTTCCATCAAAAAGCTTCTAAGGCATCATGACAAAGAGACAAAGATACCCTGACAAATCAGAGGGCTGTGCAATCACCAAAAACATGAAGTTTAATGAGAGCAATTCTGCACCTGGGACAGGGCAACCCTGGCTGTGCGCACAGACTGTGGTCAAGAAGCTGGAGAGCAGCCCCATGGAAATGGATGTGGGGGTTCTGGTTGACAGCAAATTGAATATGAGTCAGCAGTGTGCCCTGGCAGCCAGGAGGGCCAACTGTACCCTGCATCAGGCCCGGCACTGCTAGTCGGTCGAGGGAAGGGGTTGTCCCTCTCTGCTCTGTGCTGGTGCAGCCTCACCTCGAGTGCTGTGTGCAGTTCTGGGCACCACAGTGTAAGAAGGACATAAAACTATTAGAGAGCGTCCAAAGGAGGGCAAGAAAGATGGTGAAGGGTCTGGAGGGGAAGACATATGAGGAGCGGCTGAGGTCCCTTGGTTTGTTCAGCCCAGAGAAGAGCAGACTGAGGGGAGGCTTCATGGCGGCCTGCAGCTTCCTCACGAGGGGAGCGGAGGGGCAGGTGCTGATCTCTGCTCCCTGGTGACAGCGACAGGACCCGAGGGAACGGCATGGAGCTGTGACAGGGGAGGGTCAGGCTGGATGTTAGGAAAAGGTTCTTCACCGAGAGGGTGATCGGGCACTGGGACAGGCTCCCCAGGGCAGTGGTCACAGCACCGAGCCTGCCGGAGTTCGAGAAGCGTTTGGACAACACTGTCAGACATAGGGTCTGATTGTTGCTGGTCCTGTGTGGAGCCAGAGGCTGGACTTGATGATCCTTGTGGGTCCCTTCCAACTCAGGATTTTCTATGATTCTGTGATTCTATGACTTTCAGTTAGTAGCTTTTTTTTTTTTTTTTTTTTATGTTAATGGTTAAAATGACTTAAGTATATTTGTTTTTAATTTAGAGGAAAAAATGGTTAAATATTCTTACTCTGTGCTAATATAATCATCCCAGGAATCTGCAGCTTTAGAAATTATTGTGTTACATATCTTGAAAACCAAACCACTTAACTTATAATTGTCTATTTTCTCTTTAAGAATAAAATATATATATATTATAGCAGCAATATGAAAGACAGCTGCTGATGCCAACTTCCTCATTTACAATAACAATGGAAACCTTAATAACCTGTAGAGTCCAGCAGACTAATAAGAACACCCAGTAAATATTAGCCAAAGAATATTATGTTAGAAAAGGACATTTGTTCATTTCACATCCCAAATGATGCATGATTTTATGATGCTATTTATCAATCTTCATATTTTCTTCTTTTTTTTTCTTTTTCCAATTTCCATTTTTTCAGTCAAAGGAAATCATCAAGTGACCTTGAAATCTGCACTGGCATTTTCCTGGCAGAGAAAGAAGCTCTCTTTTCTCATTTGCAAAAATGAATAACAATTTGATCATTCTTAAAACTTCTAAAAGGTTAATTATGCTCTCTCCATGAGTGCTGAATAAAAACCTGCTTTATCTCTGCCCAAATGAAACCCACAGGGCTCCCATTCCCGCTAACTCTGCCTGGAGACCAAATCCTGCAAGCTGTCAATTAACTCCTATCAGCTCATAGATCTGTGCGAGCTGCAGATGATTTTCTCATCCGAAAACTATGACAGCTCTCTCATTTGCCAGGGCTGTTGGGTGACTTTAAAACATTCACAGCAGGAAAGTGTTATCTGGCTTTGGGCTTGGCAGAGAGAAAAAGAAAGAGTGAGAAAGCAAGAGGCAGAAAGGTCCTGGGTTAGAGAGAGTTCATTTTGAGCTCTAAGATTTTCGTCTGGTTGCAAAACCCCACTTGAACTTGAGTTGCATGTTTCAAACAATAATAGAAACTGAACATGGTCATGTACTACAGAGACGTTTCCTTGAGAGGATTCTTTTTTAACATTGCTGCATAACAACAGTCAGCCAGAGAGGAGATGATACTGGCAAACTACAGAACTGGTAAAACAGAAACCACAACATAAAATGTTTAGTCTGCTGGTATTATTTCCTGGTTGGAAAAAAAAAAAAAAAAAAAAAATTTTAACTTGTAAGTCAGAATAATAATCTGAAATGGAAAGATTGAAAGCCTGTAAGAGTATTATTTCATTTACCTTGCAAGATGAATAATGCTGTTTCCAAATTAAATAAGAGAAAGTAAAAAATTGCACTGAGAACCTAGTGATCCCACCTTATTTTATTTTTATATTTCAAGGTCAGCTCTTGAGGAGTCAGATACAATAACTTGCAACAAAGACACAGGAACTGATGGCTCTGCATGTGTTAGAAGCTAGAGTTAAAGTAATTAATTTTTAGGACTACTATAAATTGGTGGTGTTACAGTTCACACATGGATGGGACTCGGGAATCTGGGTTCAGCTCATGGCTCTGCTTTGACCTTTGGAAAACTGTTCATTCTCCCTGTGTGATGTTACTGGGTCAGCTGTAAATATCAATGCCTGCTCTTCCAGTCAGCCAAAGTAACAGCTCAGGCTCATGATAGTGTTCACTCCTAGAAAGACAATTCAATTTTCAATAGAAAAGAACCAGGAAAATTACAAAACTTTACTGAAAATAAAAAGATCGATCAGTCTATTACATTCTTCAGTTCCGTAAATTTAAGGTGCAAGCTCTGTTGGACACTTACAATGAGACTTTATCTTGTTGGAAGTGTTTACATGCCACCCCAAAAGAAGACTATTAAATTTATTACTCTTTGTTTAAGAAAACAGAATTTGACAGTTAATTTAAAATAATAATAATAATAATAATAATAATCTTTATGTAGCTCCACATTTATAAGATGTGAGTTCCGATAATATCCTTCCTTCTCCTCTCTTTCTCATGCTTCCTGATTTGCCAAAGTTGTCACCAGGTAAATCGTTCTCAGCATTACAGTCAGTTGACTAAGCTCAGCATGGGGCAGGATGGGTTTTCTGCAGTAAGTCTCTGAGTTGTATTAGACTTTTGCTCTGAAAGTAATGGGAAAGACCACTGTTTTCAAGTGAGACAGGATTTTATGTCACAGTTATTAACATTGATAAATGACAGATTCCTGGACAACTTACAACTTTGGAAAATCAGACTCAACTGAGTAATAGAGAAGGTCAAATAATGTTTAAATAAAGATGAGCTAAAAGTTAACAACACTCAGAATAACTTTTGCAAGCACACGTACCCACAGAGCAATCTGATTATGTGGTACCTGATTTTTGGCAAGTTACACAATTCCGTTTTAGCTTTACAGCTCATCATATAACCACTCTGATATTTTCAGCTGCAATATAATTTGCAATGTGGAATAAAATTACTTTTTTTTTTTTTTTTTGACAGACCTCAGAAACAGGCTGCAATGTGGTGTATTAAAACATCTCTGTGAGGTTTTATCTCCTTTTCATTAAGCGGTAGAACAAAACAGTTATCATGGAGTATATGTTGTTTATACAGCAACATTCT
The DNA here is from genome assembly GCA_013399115.1 of Anseranas semipalmata. Taxonomy (NCBI): domain Eukaryota; kingdom Metazoa; phylum Chordata; class Aves; order Anseriformes; family Anseranatidae; genus Anseranas; species Anseranas semipalmata. The sequence goes on from VXAA01000844.1 coordinate 194,391, forward strand.
GCCGCTTCTTTAAAAAGCTCTAATGAAAGCTGCAAATTTGCTATGATTTAATTAAATTTTAAATATACCAGGAAGCTTTAATGAAAAGTTTTAAGCATCTTAATTATGCTATCAAGATTACCTAACACAGAGAGAAATGGAAAACCTACCAGGCAGTAAGTAATCTGAACAAATACATGGCTGAACACATTTGAAATATTCAAGTATTATCTGATTTAATTTCTAAGAAGTAACCTGAGGAATAATCGTCTTAAGATTGTCCATGGAAACATCTATTTTTACATTTTCAGAAAAATTCCTGGACGATACAGCTGAGAGCACAAAGACAGCGACCTACATACCAGTCTTAGAATATGCAACCGGAAACTAGAGTCTAAGACATAAAAGCTTTAAGCACTTAGTAAACTATCAGGTTTTTTATTTTCCGACCTGTTAGTCTGTGTATGAGATAATTTCTGTTCTTGCTTTTCCTCAGGTACTTTCCTAAAGGCCTTGTATTTTCTTTCTTAGTCTTTGGTCATCCCTCTTTCTGTCAGGGTTTCTCCAGCCACAATGTATTTGCTCCTGATTACTTTCTTTGGGGTAATAATTGTTTATTTTTAATTTACAGTAACAAAATCTCAGAAGGATCGGTGACATAATGGCTAGTTTCATAATTAATACACTAGAAAAGTGACAGGAAAAATAGAAGAATGTGTGAAAAACATCAAATACTTCAATGAGGTTAAGTGTTGCAAAGCTTAATCTGCCAAAAGGAGATGGGTCATTGCTGTAGGTGCAGCTAATCCATCAGTGATGTGTCTGGAGACTCATATTGCTTGCTGACTTCTACATCTAATAATTCCCCCAATTACAGACAGACTGGTGATGCCCTGGAGCTCTCAATGTGCTGCATTTGGGCAAGAAAGCATCAACAGCCCATGTCTGGGCAGGGCAGCTCTGTTCCTGCACTTGTCTGGTCACCTGTGCCCCCCACATCTTACACGCAGCCATCAGGCTGGCTGGTAGGTTGAGCTGGCATTTCTAGGCACTTTGAGGAAGCTTCTCCAGTGTTAAACGTCATTGAAGTTTTTTGACAAAAAAGTTATGAAAAGGTCTGCCAGCCAAAAGTGATGTCAACCTCCTACATTCCTTGTCCTATGAAATCAGCATTTACATCTGCTTTTACACTGGCAGCTGCAGCAGAATTTGGAAATAAGAACTTGTATTCAAAGTTTGCTGTAACAGGAGATGCAGCGCATCTGCAGAGCTCTGTGCTTGTACACACCCACCAGGTGCAAACAAGTACTTGTATGAGCAAGTTTCGAATGTTTACCAATATTTGCCAGTTCTGTGCTCTTAACTATGTGCCAATGCAAAACCACCCTTAATGCTGAATTCAAAAATGTTGGAGTGTATTTAATGTTTTATTTTTAATTTGCATATAATTTTTTGAATGCAAAGTAGGAACAGAAGAACCCCTTTCAACATTTTTGCAAATGTTCATATAACAGAACCCTAGTAAGTTCACTCAACTCTTCCACCAATGGCAAACTATTTTCCCTCATTTTCTGTTTCTTTCTTTTTTTTTTTTTTTTCCAGTCCAAAGGCACTCTGATTTCCAGATGATGATTTATGTAGTAGTCCATGTTTCTAATAAATAGCTAGATTTGTGGAATGTATTAAGGATGTAATCAGCTTGGTATGTGGATTACATTTCTATCCAGCTCCCATTATAATCAGGATAAAGATTCCCCCTGATTTCAATGAGAGTTGGATCAGACCAGGAACACTTTATTTTTTTAAAGCAATGTTAAGTGCTGCTGTTCAATGACATTGTTTCCCAGACACCAGTGATTGTTCACTGACCCAGATGTGAACTTGTATTTTTTTCTGTCTCTGTTTATAGACACCCTTTCTCTGTCATGCTTATCTACCCTACTTACAGAGACCTGTTTGACTTGCTGAGAAGTTGCAATGGACAAAATTAGAAAGCCTGAAGAAAACTGTTTATAGATAGTCTATCAAAAATAGCACAAAATAGGCACAAAAATAATATTTACTTAGATAGGGCACCTCTATTTTACTGTTCCTCCTTCTGTGTCATTACTCAGCTGTAGGAAAGGAGATTATTACTTTGAAGAGGAGGGAAAAAAGAAAAAAAAAAAGCAGTTCACTTTGTAATCCCTAGACATTGGAATGGAAGTCCATTCTCATCAGCCCAGTATTTCCACCTGACAAGGCAATGTGATAAGTTTCACAAGATGCAGGGTCTTTTCCAAATGCCTGCCTATATTTGTGAGCAAGGTTCGATCTTGCAGGACTCAGAGCCCCTTCCCCCTAGCAAAGGGATCCAAAGATTTTTTGTTATTGTTGTTTTGGTTTTGGTTTGTTGTTGCTGTTTGGTGGTAGTGGTGTTTTTCTGTTTTTCTGTTTGTTTTTCTGTGAAGCTGACAAACAAAGCCTGCAAAACCCAGAAAGAACACACAAAAAGTAGAAAGAGATATATTCTTATCCACAGTCTGCTACAGATGTAATGATCATGATTGTAATTAATGATGACTTTTGATAGTACAGTATTTCTGGAGACGATTGGGTTCTACGTGAACTTGCTGTTATTCACATAAACATTGCTAATGTGTCACAGCAAAGCTATGTGATGTTTCAGACTTTCAGGGCTGGTTGTGTTTGCAACTGGGTTGCTACCCCTAAAAAAATGTTGTGTGTACAGTGATCTTAAAGACTTGCTGACTTCAGTAGAATTACCTTGCATGTGTGAATAAGTGTATGATTTTACTTCTCTGTTACTCACAGTATATGAGTTCAGAGTAGTTAGGGACAAATATCCTAAAGCACTCAGAAATATTTCAGTTCAGAGAGAAAATGACACTTCCCATCTCTTTTGCTCATGTTACAATTATTTTTAAATGATCTATGAGTGTTCTAAGTAAATGGAAATTGCAGGAAAAAAAAGACAGAGCTCACTACCAAATAAGTAGTTTTCAGTCCAAGCTTGGCACAGGGTGTACATTTTATTATGTGTAAAATAACATGCAAATTAAAAAAAAAAAAAATTACTCTCCAGTAACAAAGGAAATGTTATTAACTTCAAGACTTGTTTTGTTTTCAAAAGACTATAAAAACTGATTATCACCGTGGCCCAAAGCAGAGATTTGTCATGAATTTTTGAAGTGTTTTCTTCAATTAGGACCCCTGTTCCATGATGCAAGAGACTCAAAAAATAGACTCGGTGTTGGGGATCTTCTATATCCTCCATCACTGCCTCTGGGGTGACAGTGTGAATCAAACTGGCAAAGAGCTTCACAGAAAAAATCTGGGTGAACATTTGGTGCTTAGAGATTTTGTCAATTCATTTTTATCCAGATCAGTACACCTGCTCCTGTTGTGATTCCTGAAATATATTAAGGAACAGTTTTTGTGACTGTGTTCTATAACGGTTCTATAAAATGACCAGATTTAACAAAAATACATTTACTGCAGAGATATATTTTAAAACATGGCTGAGCAAACAATTGAACCGGCACATCTGAGTAGTAATCTTTAGTACAACTAGAACGTGAGTAGAGGTAAAGACAAAGATATGACACCCTCATAAATCTGATCTGCCTTTACATTACAGCTTTTTTGCAAATATCAAATCACACCTTATTAGTAGCTTATGTATGTGACTGTCTTGGGAATACAAAAACTGCAAGATGTAAAAATAAACCTGGTTATTGTCCTGGTCCTCACACTGAGGCAGAAACCTGTGAGTTATGAAAGTACAAGCTTGGAGGTACACGACAGCTTGTGAGTTTCACAGATTTGTGTCCCGCACACATTCGATTTTCTGTATACTGGTATTTAGATATGTAAGTATCAAGATAGAAGATTTTGAGAAAACATTTGAAGAGCAAAAAAAAAAAAAANTTTTGCCCTGAAGTACAGCAGAATGATGACTGTTCAACCAGAGTGTTGGTGGATTCTTTGCTGGAGCACTCAGTGTCTGATCAGTAGTTACTTCTACGATTGACTTACTGATGGCAGCAGATTAATATCTAACTGTTTTGGCCTGTTTTTGTGCTGAATTGATTACACTTTTTTTGATGTTTGAACAGCTCTGCTGCCTGGCGAGTACAGGAGTATCCAGCTCACATTACTGTCCAGGCTATGGGGAGAAGGACAACTTAGAAAGCTATAGCGTTCTATTTTCATGCTCAATAAAGTCTACTGCAGAGAGAGCCCTCACAGTTTCATGCCACAGCTGTTACAGCTGCAAAGATCTTTCTCTTTTTATATAGCGTAAAGCATTTGAATACACTGGAGTTGCATTTCTCTTGTATACTGGTATAGGATTCTGTTTGTTGAAAAGTTGGTCACTGACTGCAGAAAGTACTTTTCCCCTCTGCTGGAAAGATTTTACTGCATGACATTCCCCTTGCCCGTCAGATACATATTAACACAGGCAGCTACAGCATGAAATGCAAAGTTTGATATGACACAGAGCTGTCTGGAAGGTTTTTAGCCAGAGAATGTAATCATAGATTTCCATAGCAACTTTCTTGCACAAAAGCTATTCCATATATGAAAATATCATCGTTAAAGGACAGGCAGGTATACATTATTTTCAGACTAGGACAATGATAAGTACACTGGGGATGCAACATGGCCTCTTGGAAATTGTTCCTGTGTAGGCGAGAGGAAAATGTCACACAGTGTTGTGCAACTGGACATAGGCTGCATTCTGTGCTGTGGAGAAAATTGATTGCAGTCTTCTGAGTACATTTACAATAATGTTTGCAGGCAAAACCATTAATCTGATTGCCCTTACTGAGTATTGTGCAAACAACCTCTGTTCGCAATGTCTACAAGCAACACATATCTCACTAAATTACTGTGTTGTAAGAAATACCATTAAAAGCATATTTTAATGGTTGTTTCTTAGCAGCTGTAAGGGAGCATTGGCAGTCATATTGCTTCTTCACAGGAGCTAGATGGTTTGAATGAAACACTCAGAGAGCCTTTGCAGCTGTGGAAGGTAGGCTACTGAATTTAAATGATCCAGCACAATCATTAGAATTCGTGAAAATGTCCACAAGTCATTGCACACAGATATTTTCAGATTACCCCTTCAATACAGGAGGATTGGCAATGAAGAAAGAGATGGATATGAAAAGACTGCCAGACAGCCTTTCTCTGTGACAATAAGGGGACCAATTCTGGAGCTGCTATCTACTTTTTGCTGCTATTTGGCAGTTATGGCTTCAAGAGAAATGAACAGCATGTACTAAGGAAGGCAAACCATTGTTGCATTCATGACCTTACAGCAAACATCCTTCATACTCAAACTCATCTGACTGGCATGCAGATTTGTTTCATAAACAAAAAGTAGTGTTTTCTCTCTAAACAATTCATTGTGAACAATTTGTCATTGCAAACAGCTTCTGGCAGTTGACCAATTCCTTTCAGAGAATCCTTCTTTAAACCAACTGGCCGTTAAAATCTTTCCTCCCAACAACAGCGCTGATTCATTCTTAGTGAATAATTTGCTTGGATTACTACACTTGCTGGATGAGATGGTGTGATGCTTATATGTCGTAAATAAAATTGTTTACACTAGGTTATCATTTAATTGTCTTTCTCCTTGTCTAAATAATTCTGGATCATTTTTAATCTTCTCTTCTTCATAGGCAATATCTGAACCCTTAGCACTTTTTAAGGTCAGAGGAAGTTATTGGACTAAAGTTATTGATTCAGCCTTACATATGCATGCTTCAGGTTTTAGGCCATTATTTTCCTTTCCTTGTGTGATGAAAAAAAAAAAACACACACACACAGGAAAGAAAAAAAAGAAAAAGAAAAACAAACAAAAAAAGAAACAAAACAGCAAAGTCCACTGTAGTGGAGAATAATTAAGATTTAAATCTACTAAATCTACTGCAAATATAGAGAAATAAAATGCAAGCATCATGATAAATATAATGTAATGGTTGTTTGAAAACAGGTAAATAGAGATTAACAGAGTCTATTCAATTCATATTTGAGCAATGTGACATTTATTAACTTCTAGCTGGAAACATTAAACAGAAGAATACAGATATTCTTAAAAATGCTAAAATACATTTTGTATTGCTTTCTTTTACTTCTTTTTCTCCTTTTCAATCAACAGATTTTTTTCTTCATTGATCTAAAATGCTATTAATGGCTAATATATATGTTGAGCCAAATCAATTTACATTGGCTGTGTGTGTCATCTACCTCTAAGGAAGTGTTGAGTTGAAGGCATTGGATTAAGAACTAGAAAACCTGAAATTCAACTCATATTGACATAGTGATTGATTTCTGTTCAGTTTCTTTTACCCTTTGTGATCTGGAAGAAACCATTTCTGCAAGCTGGGACTCCATTTTGTCATCTGAAAAATGAAGACACTTATCTTTCTGGTCTCCCAGGTGCTGTCTCATGCTAACCTCATTGGTGTTTGTGAAGACTGCGGGTAATTTGGTGATGAGAGCAACAGAAAGGTCTGTAAATAAGATAAAATAAAATATGTGAAGGAGAAATTGATTTTAACAAGAGATGATAATATTTCTTGTCAATACTGACATATTAGTTTCATTTTCCATTATTTCTAGATGTTTTATTTCAACCAAAAAAAGTATGGCCTCTCAATGTTTAAGCTGTCTTATTTATCTGTCTATGCTAGGTTCCAGTGTCAGTGCAGAGGGTGAGTAAAGTTTGCAGACTTTCCAAATGTTGTTCTTTCAGCCAGCAATGGCCCAAATCTATAGCGGACTTCCATGGCTTTAGTCTGGGATAGTGCTGACCTGGTTTCTCCCACCATTCTTGTTCAATGGAAATTAGATTGACTAGGGACACTGTGAGCTCCCCTGAATATATGCAAAATGAGTCTCTTTCTGTTTTAGTCTTCTGACTGAATCAACAGCACAAACATCAGAACTAGTAGGTGACAGTAGAGGGTGAGTTTGTTGGATAGAGAGTTAAAAAGGACAGCAAACAGAACATTATTTTACACATGGGTGACCCCATTGTTCCCATATGACCTCCTCCAGCTTTTGATGTCCCAAAATTCCATCTTTGTGAGTGAGTGCGAACAAGTACTTCAGAAAAGCTGCTTTCCTTCAGTGTTTGGTGTTGACAGCTCATGCTGTTTGCAAATCTATTTATTAATGAGGAAGAATCTTACAAGTCATAAGCAGTGCAAACAACAGCTAAAACTAAGATCGGTACCCTCATAAATAAATAGCGATACGAACTGGTCAGCTCAAATGTGGGCAAAACAGATCAGTTCACTCCAGCTTAGCCCAGTAGCTAGGCTGACCTTTCCTAATGTCTATGGACTTTTTATGCCAATGCATAATGTACCCAAGTGTGTCCTGAGGTACACAGAAAATCACAAGTTGTAGCACAAATGTACATACATAATCTGTTGAAAGGGGGGAATTGAGAATATTGTCCTGCTGCAAAATTCACTCCATTTCCACTCCACAGGACTTAAAAGTGTACTAACTGTGTTGTCTAGCAACTTCTCTCACCAGTGCAATTTCAATGTCCTGGATGACTGCCTGGAATTCCAAAGGTCATTGGAATCAGTTTAGAGGCACCACCAGTGCTAGCAGTCCTGCCCTAGTCAGTGCTAGTCAGAGGAATAAGTTACTGACTGAGCTGTTTTCTCAATACCAGTACGTAAGTTGACATTTATCGGACCTGGCTGGGATGGAGTTAACTTTCTTTATAGCAACCTCTATGGTGCTGTGTTTTGGATTTGTGACCAAAACAGTGCTGATAACACAGCTGTGTTTAGGCTGTTGCTGAGCAGTGTCTGCACAGCCTCAAGGACTTCTCTGTCTCTCACTCTGCTCCACCAGCAAGTAGGCTGGGGGTGAGCAAGAGCCCAGGAGGGGACAGAGCTGTGACATTACAGACCATTAACACCATGCTCAGTTAGGAAAGTAGGAGTAGGAAGGGTATCTCAAAGCAACCATCCCTCAGAGACTGGTTGGGCATCAGTCTGCTGGTAGGAGGTGGTGAGTGATTGCCTTTGCATCACTTTATGTTTGTTTGTTTTTTTCTTCCTCTTCTCTTTCTTTTTTTTCCTTCATTTATTAAACTCTCTTTATCTTGACCCATGAGTTCTTCTCACTTTTGCCCTTGTAATTCTCTCCTCCATGTAGCTGTGGAGGAAGTGAGTGAGCAATGGGGTGGGGGTTACCAGCCAGCCAGGGTCAACTCAGCACTATCTGGCGCCAAGTGTACAAGGAGTGCAATGAAGTGAAAGAGGACAACTCACACTGTCATGTATGTACTACAGCTGTGCAAAGGACTAAGCACTCTATAGTTTGCAAAAACATGACTGTTCCAGATTCACCTGCAGTCTTATTTGCACGTGTTTGTATTGTCCAGATGTTATTTATTGTATGTCTCTATTTTATGAAATTACACTGTGAATTATTCAATTGCTTGGGAAGATCTCTAGGTTGCCATTCACAAAATCTTGATATTCTGGGAACACTCAACATTCTGGGATCAGACTAGAGGGAGTTTGATGTCTTCTGTGTCATCAGTTACACTTTCCTGGTATCCTTTTCACAAATTAATGGAGGGTTTGCTTGAAAATGGTATGATTTTTTTCCTCTTGCTTTTATTCCACAGCTTTTCCAGTACTTCACTGTGCAAGCTCTATAACTCCAGCATAAATGTATTTGTGAATAGCGTATACCTCACTGTTCATGTGCCTACATGTCCTTCAGTTTATCTTTCTTATCTGAAATCAGTCATCCAGAATGCATATTATTCCCACTGTGGGACCAAATCCAGCTTGGGTGCAACAGAAGTATCTGTTCCTAGAACTGAAGTCAGCAGGCAAAGGATGTGGCCACCTGAAGCAGATAAGTCATTAAACATGTCCTCACCAAGTGAGGTCTGATCAATGACTGGATAACATCACCCTGCTGGGTCTGAACTCCAGCTTTGGCACGTCTGCCACAAAACATTTTCTGGGTGTGTGGAGGATTCTTGTAAAGGACTCGGACAGACTGCCACTGAGTCGGTTCAGAATAGGATGGTAGAGACAGTGGGATCACAGTCTGGTGCGTACTATTATGCTAGTCTGGCTGTGAATACTCTCCAAATTACATGTGCATTCATTCCTGCTCATGGGCTCTGGGCATGGTCTCCCACATCACTTGCTGCAGTCCTGTTTGACTCAGTCCCATTTCTCTCTCTTGATTTGGACTGTAGCTACATTTGCCTTGGAACCATACTTAACTGGCTTGGAACACCAGATAGTTTGTACACTATAGGCTGGCCACCTCTGCCATCATTTGTGACATGACAGATACATTATTATTTTCTTCTGCTCTGTGGAATATGGATCCCTGACTTGGCTGGAAATGTAAATTAAATACAGCCAGTATTATTGCATGTACCTTTCATTTTACAGGCTTTATCCCTGATATACCGGTGTACCTGTACCACAGGTACTATATTTTTCCTTATGTCCATAATCCTTTCTAGCAATTCCACAAGATATCTGTAATAGGACTGTCAATCAAAAACGAGCCAGAGGAAAACACTGTCTCAAAGTACAAGGTGGCCTTGGCACATTTTCAACAGTGCTAATTCTCAGACCAAATGGCAATAGCAAAGCTGCCAAAACAGCTGGCAACAGGGCTCACCAGGAAGTCAGTTGCCATCACTAATAACATATTATCTACAGTCTGATAGCTAGGTCCTGAGAAAAACAGAAGAGCTACAAATTCTCACATCAAGTGGCACTAAGGTATGAAGGATCCTGTTTAAATTTAAGGTGCAAACTGTCTATATAATTTAGAACATGTATGTAAAATTATACCTTTATACTTAACTGGTCTCAAAATCACTTTCACTAAAATCAGTACAATCTACTGAATGACCTAACCAGTTGAAAGCATTTGATCACAGAACAGTTGCACAGGAATTTCACCAATATGAATACTTAGTGCCGATGCATTTGTTCTACTTTTTCATTCTCATATATTCCTAAAATTAAATAAGCATAATGTGTGCGGACATGGATATGGATATAGATGTGTAAATGCACATCATGCATATGTGTATGCATACACATACATGCACATACACATATGCACAATTTATATGCATGTAAAGGTATGTATCTTCTTTCTGTTATCCAGATAGGTAACTTACTTGTAACAAAAGACCCCCAGAAAGACACTACAGGAATCAATTATCTAAGAAAGTATACATAGTATGCAATATTGATTTTTACTTCTTGAAGTCCAGTAATCACTTCTTCCTTTTTTTCCTGAGAGTAGGATCTCCATGAATTTGTAAACGATATGAAGCTCTTGCTCTTATCTACTTACTCTGCTAATGTCATTTCAAGGACAGAAAATGTGCACTTTTATTCAGATTTATGCAATGATCATTGAAGGTGATGTTTTACCTGGAAATTAAAGAGAATAGAGAACATTTTATAAGCGCAAATGCTTTCAATATAGAATGCACTTATAGCTTTTATATCCAAGCACAGTGAACTGGCAATTCACACGCAATTAGTAATAAACGCTGATTATCATACGGTTTGTATCATGTCTCTGAATGTTTTGAATCTCCTAACTTCTTTCAGTCAGATCAGTCTTTGGGGCTAATCTCTCCCACGTGAGCAATGCCAGAAGATTGTCTTCACTATAGAGCAAAAGAGAAATTGTTTAAGTAAAGGCAGAGACCGCATAAATCATAAACCACTTTCTCAGACAAAGGCCATTAAGTAAGTCTGTGTACAAATTTGACACTTTGTTTCCTTGCCTTTGACAGCCCCGTGGAAAGGTTTAAATGTAGAAGATCTGACTAAAGCTTTCAAAAACTCATCACTGAATATATGTTAACCTTGTTCTCTGATAGCTGTAGAACAAAGATAATGCTCTTCAAATGGAGATAAATTACTATCTTTCAAAAGATTATCACCAGTCTTAATCGCATTTGCTCCCACGGCTGAACAGTCGGTGACCTTGTTACTCACACAACAAACGTACCTGCAGCTTCACGTTCACGGGGGTGCGTTCAGTCTAGCCAGCCTGCTGAGAACAGCTCCGGGTCTTCTACAGGTGAGCTAGGGAATTCCGCTGGCTGGGCGGTAATTTTTTAAATATTTAAATCCTACAACCTGTGTGACTTAGACACATTTCCAGTGGAGCTGATGTGTGTTGATCAGCTGTTGGAAAGACGTGCTGAGTCCTCAGCAGGCGCAGGCCAGGGTGGCACTGCAGGTTTGCAGGACGTCGCTGCTCCGGCCGCGAGGCTGCCGGGCACTGCCTGGCCTGCTCCTCAGCAGGAGCGGAGGTCTGAACGGACGCGGGTCCTTCCCATGTAGCTGTGTGACTTTCCAAGGGCTTCTTCTTCTCGTTGTTGTTGTTTCATTTCATCGAAGAGTGCTCCTACACCTCCTTGTTTGACATTAGCATTTCAGCACCCACTCTTCGTATTAAAACATGTTGGCTTGGCAGGACCTGTGCTGCAGGGATTTGACGTGCAAGCATTTTTTGCCCTGGCCCTCGTTCTTTGCAGAGGTGTTGGGGTGGAGATTAGGCTGTTATTAATTATCTCCTAATGGCATTAAATCCCACGCTCTATGGAGTTTGGACTGCCCATGCCAGCCCAAGTTCAGCAGAATCAGATTAAACATCGCAGGTTTAATATGCAATTTTTGCAGAGGGAATGCTTTCTTTTGTTTTCTTTCCCACATTAGCAACGTGACCTTTATGGGAATCGGCACCTCCTGATGTTGCACAATGGCACAGCATGGTAAGAGATGAAGGAATGGCTCCTTTTTCTGTGAAGCAGCCTGTGCACTGGTGGGCAGAGCTGTCTGAGCACTGCGCAGAGTCAGTCCTGACATGACAGCCAAGCCAAGGCCACCCTCAGATAAAGTAGTTGGCATTACAGCAGATCTATACTATGTAACTATGAGATTTTCTCTGCTCTTCAGGCTTCTGACTTTTTAGTTTAATAGCTATTGGGTTTGCTGACCATTATTTTCCTACCTTTTGGAAAAAAAAGTAAAAAAATCCACTGTGAATGTTGCTGAGTGCTTTGGTGCCTCAATGTGAGTGGAAGTCACCCAGCACCACACAGAATCAGGCCATTAACAACAACATGCTCAGAAGTGGGGAAAAAAAATAAAAACATCTTTATTGCATTTTCCTCAAAATTGCAGCCAGGGAAATAGTAACATTTTACCCTCACTGTGGAATCTGGAAAAAGTTTCAAAGCCAATAATAATAAATAACTGCTGTCATATAGCCTGAAGGCAAACCTTTGTAGGAAAGTGCCAAATGATGTTTTATGTGTTTGATGTTTCTCTGCCCTCTTTCATGTCCAATCGGTCTCCCCATTATCCTGGCTTCTCCTGTTTTAGTGACTGCTGAACCACCCCTGCAACTCTTCCTTACACAATTCTACAGCAGGCTTCAGATACAAGAAATAAAAAACATTTTGCACCCTTTCATTCCTTTACTTACCCTACTGCTGCATGAGTTGATTATCCCAGGAAATGGCTAATGGTGCTAACTGTTTTTATATACTACAGCAAAACTCAGGATTTGACTGTTGCTTTTGTAAGTGAGCCCATGTGATTTTGTTTTTCTAGGGGAGAGGAAAGAAGCTGTTTCAATCATATGGCCAGGAACTGAGCTTCTTTTTCTAACAAAACAGCACGTGAGACTTCCTTCACAAAAGCAACAGTAAAATCTTAGATCCCGTGGCGTTTTCTATTTTTTTTTTTTTGTTCTGGGATTGCAACAATTATTTTGCATAACCTCAAAATAATGCTTACAAAGCACAAATATGACAAAGCAAAGCAGCTTTCAGTCTTTATCATTTTTTTTTTCCACTACGCCTTAAGGTCAGCTGAGCTCGCTTTATGGAGACATAGTTGTGAGTTATCTCCACATCCTCCTCTGCTTGGTCTGTAAAACAACCCAGGGTCCTTGGCAGGACTGCTTTACTTACGGAGGTCACTGCTGCTTGGTTTCTCCTAATGAAAGCAAGCCCCACTGAGTTCTCAGGGCCCGAGGGTCAGGCTGGGTTGCATGGCACACAAGCTGTCACAGCGGCTTCCTGCTGCAGGTGAGATGGAGTCATGGCACCCATCCTGGGCCCTTGCCCACCAGCCTTCCAGAGCCCATGGACATATTCTCCAGAACAGGAGAACACACCTGCCAAACTCTGTGTCGTGGAGCTGCATGCCCAGGCGCCCATAGCCTCTGTTCTACCTACCCTTCCAGGCTGGTGCTGAGCCTCCGATGCACTACATGGGCATTGCAAAGCTCTCTAAGCGTTGCTCTCTTAACTCATCTTTGTTGCAGGCTTGTGCTCACAGAGGGAGGCTGGTGAGGCAGGCTAACGCTCACGCATGCCTGAGCAAACAGGAACTGGCAGACCAGCTACTTAGGCTTACAAATGCAGATTTTGCATGTATCTGCAGGTGTGCACATGCATTTGGCATGCATCCCTATCAGCTGCTCTGCTTGTTCCTTTAATTTTACACACAAAAGTTTTGAGGAACTAGTACGATTGTTTTACAACGTAAAACAGCCGAGCTTTTTCAGTTTTTAACTGAAACTCTCAGTAGAAGGCACAGAGAAACTTTTTTGGAGAGAGAACCTAAATTAACAAGGAGTTGCTAGTGAAGAAAAATTTGTTTTCTTTTCAGAGATCACCTTAAGAATGTCATCAGAATACGCCTGTGCCTCATGACTGCATGCTACTAAATGCTGTCAGAAAGCTATCCAAATGAAATTGTGAAATCTTCTTAGATAGTGCTGGAGCTTTTATTATATGGTATGTTTATTGCTTGTAACACCTCAGCTTCTGCAGATTTCCAGCCAATTCTTTCTCTTAATCAGTAATACAAACTGTCTTATTGCTCTACATTCCTGTATAGGAAATCCTTTGACATGGTGGGGACTTAGGTTACTGGAGGTGTCTTTGATATCTCTTGCTCTTTGCCTGTAATTTGTTGTCCTTTTCTTGTTTCATATGAAAGATTTGCCAAAGCAACATATTTTGGGGCTGGTCATATGCATAAGGGGGTGAGATTGGGTGCTCTGTCTCTGCCTGTAGTCACAGGGGACGAGGTGATGGCCCAAGTTTTATGTTCCTGTTGCTTTCTAGACAAAAATGTCAGTCATCAAACACAGTCTGAGCACTCTGACTATTTTAAAGAGTCAGAAATACATTGGATATACAACTACATGTGTTCAGTAAAAAAAAGATAATATTTGCAGGTGGGGAGTTATGCAACGATCTGAAGACAACTGCATGTACCAAGGCTGATTCACTCTCAGCTACGGCACCTGAGGAACAGATTAGGCAAGCTACTGCATGCAAGAGTTTTTCCGCAGGATTGCACATTTGACCTTTCAAATTCAAGCATCAGTGATCACCATTTCTGTTTATTATACAACTCTGGCAGTGTAACTGTTTTTACTACTACTCTTTGTTTTTTATTATTACTCTGTGGTTAACCCCAGGACTCTAGAGGAACTGTTCCTTGCTGTATCACACATGTTAATTTTGCTTATCATGCACATTTTTCCTTTTGCATGACTCAAAAAATAAGGCACAGTGAATCTGTTGCAAGTGGCCACAGTTATGAAAGAGCCTGTGGCTCCACAGAGTTGTTTGTGCACAGGACAGCCAAGACAAAAATGGATTGCAGAGCTTTTTCTTGTGCATGTCTTCAGAAGTACTCCTGAACCCAGACTGTAATCTCTCTTGTGGAGACTGCTTGTTTGCCTGTTTGGTTGGCTGGTCTGTAGATTCTTTCTTTGCAGTTCTCTCCATCTGTTCGTCTCCATTCCTTACTATGTTTCTCCAGCTATCTGTGTATGAAACATCATTTCTTCTTGTTTTCTCTATTGATCTTTTCATACCAGGACATCTGGACAATGGTAGTTTTTGTTTAGCATTCAAATGGTTGAATTAATAATGAGGTGGAACTTGAGAAAAGTTATGTAGAATTCCTATAGACAGGCTCCTGAACTAGGTTAATATTTATTACAGATGTCTGTTGCCATAAGCTGTTTTAGGCCTTTCATGGTGCTTCTGAAAATCTGCATAGTAAAACTTAATTCTTTCATTAAATTTGTGGCATTTTTTCCCACAATATTCTTTCTGAGGATTTCACCCCAAGAGCACCAAAAATAGAAAATTACTGTATCATTATCTTGAGGACAGGTCCTCACCAGCTATAAACATGTCAAGCTGAACACAATTTTATGTGAAAACACACCTTCAACATCCCTTACATGCTTGCAATGTGAATCATGGTAAATCATTCATCTAATTATCCACTAACATGAATGAAATCTCAATTTACATATACATCACAAAAATTCCAGTTTGATTTTAAGCCTGAAAAATTTATAGCAGATGCATGTCCAGGAATAGGCTGATTGGTATTATTATATAAAGCCTATATAAGCTGAATACAATTAATTACCTAATAATGGTTGTTCTTGGGAAATGATTAACATTAAGGCTTCCTCTCTTCCACCTGTGTCAGAAGCATTCACCTTGATCTGCATATGCTTATATGCAACTCTATGAAAAGTTGTAGAAGAAGACACTCTTCTGACACCCAAGAGAACATGTCTCCTACCTCTGCACTAGTGTGCTGTCATATTACAGTTGTTTTAGGGGTGTAACATAATCCCTAGGTGAAACTTACTTTATCAGAGCTCTAACTACTGCACTCAGATCAACAGGTCAAATATTTTATCAGCAAAGTAACACAGGAACATCGTGGGAATCTCATCCAGGGAGTATTCCCTGCATGTTGTCTTATATGTCTACCAAGTGCCCAAACTAGGTTGTTAGACTGCGGTGGGTGAGTCAGCCTATTTAAGTACCAGCTTCCACAGTTGGAACCTATTTTTCTTTGCTAATTTGATAAGGAAAGTAGAGAAAATACCCTTCCAAAGGTAAGTGCTTTAATTTACGTTGTTTTCCAAATTTTAGTATAAGATCTCCATTCCCATTACTAAGGGCCAAATTTCCCAAATACCTCTATCTACGGCAGACAGCTTTAAGTTTCCTGAGGTCTTTGGGAAGACCTTTCAGAAGGTCTTTGCACCTTGGCTTGGGGTGCAGGTTATGCCTCTTGAGGGCTTGGCAGGCACATCCCAGCGGGATGCGGTACAGCCAGCACCCTGAGCACTGAGGTTACCATGTTGGCAGGCCAATGGGCACTGCAGGCTTGTTCTGAATCTCCATGCTGAGATCCCTTCCTCCAGACAGTTATCCAGAATCTTTCCTTTGGGGATCATCTATCTTTCTCTTAAATGTATCTAGAAAGAATAAAACTCTCATAGAAAGTCATCCCATCTGTTGCCTTCTCAGACAGAGGGAAATAAAATCATCGTCTTCCTCTTCCTTTTCTCCACCAAAAATAATAATAATAAAAAAAGCAAATGAAAGGCCATTCTGTGTGTGAGGCACTCTTGAGTCTTTTTGTTGAAGCTATATTACTCCAAAGAAAATAATCCAGGATTAGCAGGATCACAGAAGAGGAGTGACAGTCTCTAAACTTCATCCAGATTCCTGCTTCAAGTAGTGTTTATATGGGCATAGAAAGGGCAGAAGATAAACATGGTGCATCTTGTTAATCTGACAATTCATGTACTACTTTTAATAAAGGCAGAGTTAGAGGAGAGAGGAACTAGGCAAGTACATGAAATGCTAATTTCACAAGGAAGAAACATAAGCAGGCAAAGTTAACTGCAAACTGATGAGAGTACCAGGGAGCATCAGAAGGCAGTTATTCAGAAAGAAAGGATGATGAGAGAAAAGTAGAAAATTGATGGGGATATGGAAAAGCAGAACTGTAGAAGGCCCAAAAGTTTAAAACAGTAAGAAAGCAGATAAAGGGAACAGAAGAGCAGTAAAGAGATTTATGAAAAATGATGCAGCCATTAGTGATTCCACTGTTAAAGCAGGATTGAATTTGTCTGACAAAGTGAGGCTTATACCCATTTATTAAGCAAAAGAGCAAATGTGGATCATAAGCAAAATTACACCACCTACTCTGTGGATAATGATTCAATTTTCTCAAAAGTTACAAGAAAATTGTTGAAGGAAATTGAACAAATACCTTTCCAGACAGTGACTGTTAAAACTCACCTGAAGGAATTATTCTGAGGTTTCTTCGCACGTCTTAGTGTCCCTTATATATGGAAAGGGAAGGAAAATTACAACTGTGGATCCTTAGATTGAATAGTATCTATCACGGACGTAGCACACAAGACTATCACTGAAGCCAGTAGGAGAGGAAATCGTACCAGTCACTTGAATTTCTAAAAGAGCAGGCTGAGCTTCACTGCACATTGTTGAATGTGTTTTCAATTCCACTACTGCTTGTGAGCCAAGCAGGGGAAATTCGAAGATGGCAGATACACTCAGTCATTAATTGCTGTATGCTTCAAAAACAGTTTTGTAAACAGCAACATGGAACAGAAACTCAACTCTAGATGTTTTATTGCAAGAAAAATAAACAAAGCAACACAACAAACTCTACAGCATTATTACTCATCTTGAGAAGCACTTCAAAGAACCACTGAGACGTTCTCCAGATGATTTCTCCCACAGCAAATAGATAAATAAATAAATAAATAAAATCATTATTTATTTATATTTAAAATAAAATAAAAATAAAGTTATAATGAAAATAATAAACTAATAAACCTTTGCTTAATAAACCTACTAATAGCACTAAGAAAAGCAAATAAGCCTTGTTTACAACAATTTATCGCTGTGTTATTTATTCATTGGCTTAAGGATAAGGTGAAAGCCCACTGCACCTGAGAAAACTACCCACTACACCTTACGTTCTGGGAAGCTCAGGATCCAAAGGCCAGAAGGATTCTGTTACCTGACATCCAAGTCACAATTTAAGGAGCCACCTTTAGAGACACCCCTGGCCCTTGTGCATTAAAAAAAAAAAAA
>VXAA01000844.1:212445-231208 GCA_013399115.1 Anseranas semipalmata
AATATCTTCAGAGGGATTTAATTTGGAGCTAAAGAGTACCAACTAAAAGAAACTATGACAAAGAAGTTGGAGAAGTTTCAGCAACCATATAAGGAGTCACTGGAAAAATTTTAACATCCTTGCTTGCTCTAAAATATTTTTACACCTAGATTTATAAAAAATAAAAAGAATGTCTGTTCTTGTGCATACACGGTGTTCATCAGGACACCCTACCCTCTCACTGCTTTCTCATTTTCCCCAAGACTTTGCTGATTCATTGCTCCTCTTTTCAATAAATTAACATCCTCTGTCCTGAAGTACATTTGAGTTAACTGCACTTCATGATGTAAAAATTGGGCCTCAATCATTCTTGTGGACTTCCTAATATCTATAATAGCTCCTACAGCCTGCGTAACAATGCTGCATGCTGTTCTTTGGGGAAAACAACAATATATGGAAATCCATTTTTAAGAAGTCATAACAGTCTGTTAAGTTGGACAACAACACCAGAGGAAGTTAATTGTGTCTTTCCTTGACGCTTCACTTGTGTATTAATTCAGTAGTATTTAAATTTTATATTACTTCTTATGAAACAGCCTTTAATTAACACAAATCTTATGGGGTATGCTGGGACACAACGTGAAGTCTTTCCCTCTACACAGTTCCTTCCAGTCACACATGGCACTTTTCCTTATCAGTTCTTTTACAAGTTCTCTGTCCTGGAGTTCAGTGTCTCTTCTTCTACAATGAGGCAGCTGAAGACAAACTTTCCAGGTACATATGGGAGATATCCTCTACACACTAAAGCCCAACACACACACACACACATATATATATATATACATTTTCATATGTCATCTCATGCTCTAGGGAAGAGCATGGCCCTCCACATTGCTGAACCACCCTTCCTGGAGGGCCACTAACCTTTGGCATGCAGGTAGAAGCAAGCAGCCAAGGACAGGTGAAGCAAAGAACTTCTGAAGTTTGTTTCACAGACAAAGAAAACATGCAATGAAATTTCAAGCTGTAGTACAGATGTTTTACCCTGTCTTTTAGTTTCATTAAAGCACACATGAGATGATGCCAAGCCATGACTTGAAGCACTGGAAGAACTGCTCTGACACACTTCCTGACTACAGAGGTCTGGCTGTTTTCTACAGATGCATGTTCTGAGCAGCTCGTTTCTATTTCAGTCTGCACGGTGTTGATGGCAGTTTGGCCACTGACAATAAGCATGAGAGACGACAGAGGCAGATCAGTGCGAGTGTGTGCTGTTTATTATAGTGCTTCCTGAGGTGTGCTCTTAGAAGCTGCAGTTTCTTCTAAGTGATCTGAGATAGTGAATCTGTTTGAATGACAACAGCGAGAACCAGCACTGGTGACAGGCTGTGTTAAAGCAGATCTTGTTGCCAGTTTATGGAGATTGGAAGGCTGTTGGAAAGACATCACTGCAGATTTACAGATTGCTGAACTGGAGATTTTAGGCATGTTTGTGGAGTCATTATCAAGAGGGATTTTGCATGGTAGCTGTTCTACAGGTTGTCATGGTCAGATTATGATCAACCTCAAAGGGATTCAGTTTGGCTTCGGGAGTAGTTTCTGACAATAAAAGACTTGACTTTGAAGTAGTTTGGTCAACTTGCTTCTGCCTTGTCCCATGCCATAAATTAATTGCTCTTTGGGGCATGCACAAAGTCCTTCTTATCTTTCTAGGTATTTAGGGAGTTGCAAGTTTGCAAGAGAAGGAGCTGAAGACTGAAGAGTGGGTGACTTAGCTGATTTTTTTTTATGGTTTATATGAGAATCTACTAACAGGCAAATGCATAAACGGCAATGTAATGAATAAAGATATTTTACTGGGAAATGCTACATTTTCTGATTGGGTATTAAATTTTAGAGGGTTCCAAGAAGTCTGAATAGGTAGCAGAAAAAAAGTAAAACGCAATGAAAGAAATAATTCCAATCAATAAGAGCTGAAGTTATGAAAGGAAGGCAAGTCTGGATTGAAATGTTTAATGTTATTTAAAGAGCTCCATCACTAACTCTTCCTTGACAGGCTTATTCCTTTAGCAAATATTTTTCTGAAATATTTCCTTCCATGTGGCATTACCATATGTTTCATATTGCATAGATTTCCATAAACAGAGCACATGCACACGTTTTATAGACTATTGGTCTTTTTCCTGTTCTGAACAATGTTGATGAGCGTTTTTTCCCTGACTTTTATAGGAAAGGGTTTTTCGTTTTTTAACACATTGAAGTATGCAGTGTGCAACAGGGGAGGTTTGTGCTTTCCTAAAACATTCCTTATGGCGAATAGACAGAGACAAGGGAGGGAACTAACACGGTGCTCGTCTGAAGAAGTACCTCTGCCAGTCAGCCCCTCTGGACGCCTGTCCCAGTAAATGAGCTCCTCCCTGATGTGGCTGCTCTGCACCCAGGCCCCGCTCCTCGTCTCTTTGTGCGCTGGGGCTGCCGCTCTGAGCACTTCCATTTTTACCACAAGGTGCACCAAGTAGGACGCAATTTTCTGAAAATTACAGCTTCCAAGGTACACAGGTCAGCAACCTGAACCACTTTCGCTGCGTAAAAAAAAAAATGCCAGACTTAAATACATCTCAGAGCAGCTATAATGCCCTTGCCTGGCATATTTAGCTAATTAGCAGTCATATTTTATTTACAATATTTTTAGTTTCCGCTATATGGGAAAGAGTCCAGGGAAGGGATCACAGCAGTATGCCGGCACATTAAGGTCATATGCTGAGATGCATCCGTGCCACCCCTGCTGCCCTTTGCTGCTGGCTGCTCCTCTCCGGGCTGGTGTCCCCGTGCAGCCTGAGCCAGCAGAAGCGCTGCCACGCCTGTTCCATGAGCCAGGACCAGGAAACTGGCACAGGGAAAAGGCAGCCCCGCACAGACCGTCCCCATGCATTTCGGATGGACGGGTTCCCCCAGCTGGTCCCTGGCTCCGCTTCACAAGTGCTGCTGCGGGTGTGCTGCAAGTCGGCACAGCTGGGGGAATCGGCAGCATCTGCTTGCGTGGGGGTGGATGTGATTTTGGCAGCAGTGCCAGCTTACAGTTTAGGGTGCCTAAACCTGCAGCCTAAGAATTTCAATATGTGGCGACGCTTCTCTTCATCACACAAGGGCTCCGTGGATTCTTTCATCTTATACAGATGACTAAAAACTCTGTATCCTTCCGGTACAGAACTTATATATAAACTGGGAATGGAAACACAGAGGTAACACAGACTTAGCAATAATTTACCATTGCATTTTCTCCTTTCCATGTCACTTCTGTCTCTGTACGTACATTTATGTCATACAGTTAAGTCCCTCTTTAATAAAGTGTTCTCTTATTAGTTCTACAAGATGGCCTTGTCTTATCACCTGCTTTAATGAGGGCAACAGTACAATATCAAGATCACTTATTGATGCAGCTTCTCTTTTGTTAAGGTTATCACAGGAAACACAGAGGTGAGCAATCAATATATATGCTTGAAAGAGCAATTTTTCAAGTTGTATCATATATATTTCTAAGTATTCAAAAATATTACCGCTGTAGGGAAACATCTTCAAAAAGGGAAAACTGATGCGTCTTTTTGTATTCTGAAAGGATTTTGTGTATTTTTTAGAATAGCAACAAGAAAGTTAACATTTGTATTCTTTTTGTTCCTCTTTCCCCACGCAGACTAACTGATTATTATTGCAGGATTATTCCCTGTGGAACATTTTTACAAATGCTTTCTTTCCTGTGACCTGTCCACATTCCAGTAGAGTTCACATCTACTTAAGGAAAAGGGAAATGAGCAGAATTTTCCATTATAATACCATCCCAAACTATCCTTTTAAGGCCATATCTTTCCTGATGATATATGCCACAGGACTCCCACGTCAGACTTATTCTTTTAGAAAGTGTTAGCCATTGAAAAAACACATACTAGCTAGAAAAGTTTTTCGACCATGTGAATAGCATATCTCTCCAGCAGATACCACTGAAGGGGAAGGGAAAATGGTGCTAACTGTCAGAACTGAATCTTAACGACTGTCCCCAGCGGGTCGACTCTTGACATGGCCAGAGAGACGTTGGGACCGGCAGGGCTATGGCAGTACCGTCCACTGGGGTGTGAACAGCTTCAGCCATCTAATTAAATCCCGATTTGGTGTTGATTCAGCTGTCCATGAATCCTCAACTTGTTTTGTCTTGGTGAGGTCTTAAGTTTTAGGATCTGGCCTAAAGTGGTGCTCTGTTTACATGCGATTTTTAAGTGTTGGCTACTAATTGTATTGTACTTGCAGAGATCTGAGCTCTCTCAAAAGATCTTGAGCTAAATCTCCCTCTTGTCATGAGCCCGTAATGTTGCAAAGAAAAAAAAAATCCTGTTGCTTGTCATGGTTGATAAAATAAATATGTTTTTCAATCCGCTAGTGATATAGTGCTTTCAACAGAGGAGTGAATAATACCAGGTGTTCCGTGGGATAGAGACATTGTGCTCACATTTCGTTTCGTAGGAAACCGTGGAATAAAGCCATGTTTGCATTCTATAGCTGGAAACAAAGAAGTGAATATTCTTGAAGTGGCTGCCTTCAGTGTGAAATGTGGAATGAGGGAGGTTTTGTTTACTGTGAGGAATGTCACTACCAAGTTTCTTAATCCTTTGTCAACACTGAGCTAATTCAGCTTTCATAAAGACAGGGTAGGGCAATGAGTAAATGGATCAGTTACATTCTTCTACTATCACACTATATTAACATTAGAGTTAGCAGGTTGCTCTGCTTAAAGGGCTGTCTCCGATTTATGCTTCATGGGGATTTTTTTTTTGATAAATCTTTGGCAGACTACGCTTTAAGAAAATGAGGAAGCAGCAGAAGATATCTGTGAAACAAACATGACACATTTTGCAATGATCTCAGCTATGCAGTAATAGCAATTAAAAGCTACAATACCACAATGGTCACTACAATTAATGCCACTGAAGTAATTAGGCCCAGCAGCTGTAGGGTCAAATAAAGACAGCTTTGACATGACAATATGCCAGAAGAAAATTACTGACATTTCCATCTAAATTATATTCCCTAAATTATCATCTTAATACTAAATAAATAAAGTTATGATAATTCAAAGACTGATTACAGATGAAATTAGCACAGCTACTTGCTCCACAGTTGGCTAGGGTTAACATTTTTAACGTAATTAATAGCCTTTACTCACTGTATCTGGTTATACATGGTGTTTCTCATTTACATTCCTTTGCAATATGCTGACAGCGCTAAACGTCTGAGAAGAAGGATCTCATCCACTGGAGGAAAATGGTTCTTCGTGTTAAAATGCTTATAATGGGCATCACCGCTGCACTGTTTTAATAATAATGGCCAGAAAAGGAATGCGTGCGAGAGAGGCTCTACGCTGTTTTCTTTTCAGCGTTGTGTTCCAAGCCTTTCCTGGAGTCAATGTGA
Organism: Anseranas semipalmata; assembly: GCA_013399115.1. NCBI lineage: Eukaryota > Metazoa > Chordata > Aves > Anseriformes > Anseranatidae > Anseranas > Anseranas semipalmata. The sequence continues at coordinate 217,882 of VXAA01000844.1, forward strand.
AATGTAATTGCTCTTTTGACCTCTATCTTCTCTCTCTCCAGGTCTGAGGAAGAGCTACACTGGTTGATTATTGCAGGAATGAAAGGCACTCTGACCTTGTCGACCGAACGCCTTGCTGCTTTCAATGTTGCCCATTATGCTGGAGGCAGGCAGCTCCTGGAGAGAGGCTGAAATCTCCAGGAAAGCTGCTGGCCGGGCAGCCCGCCAGCCAGGGCTCGGGCGGCCGCGCGGCCGACACCGCCAGGCAGCGACGGAAACCGGCCGGGGGGAGCGGGGGGCCGCGCCAAAACGTTGTTAGCGCGGGGCTACAGAGAGCTCGCAGAGGCCGGTCACAGGTTGCCTCTTCATTAGCAAGGCTGTGCATCGCCCACCTGAAAGGACAAGTAGCGGGGAAGTGGAGGAGAAAGAAGAGCACAGTGATGATTTTCTTGCAGTAGAATGCGACGGTCATTAAAAATTTTTTTTAAAAAAAAAAGGAAAGAAAGAAAACCACTGCCCCAAACCCACAGTTTTCACAAGAATAGAGAGATTGTTGCTGTATAAGGATCCATTCAAAGTACTCCTCCAAGGAAAACGGGTCAAATATTCAGCTGCTATAATTGTGCTAAATCGGAAAACATTCACCATAAAATCTTCTTAAAGTATTTTTGGAACCATAAGAGGCTGGAAAGCATACCACCTGGCAAACATTCTCTCTCTTTTCATGCATGTGTGTGTTTTCGTATATATTTCAGAAAACCAAGCCCTCAGAACTCATGGTCATAAGAAGACCTTGTTTGAAATGATTTCCTATTACTTTGGCTGTAACTTCCTCTGCTCCAAGCCAGCCATGATGACTGGCTGAACAAGGTTTCTGATTCGATCTGAGGAAAATTTGGAGACCTAGGTGAAGCTGTTGAAGGGCATTGATAATGGGAAGCCCCTCCATCCTAAATTAAGCTACCCAAAAAGAGATTCAAATAACAAGAGCAGATCATTTAGAAACAGCTGGGTCACCAGTATTTCAACGGCTTCATGGCTTCATGACTGTCTAGTGATTCACACAAAATGAATCAGCATTCTTCAAGGAATCCTACCCCACATTTATGCTGCTTTGCTGCCCAAGAAGCCCAGAGCAGCAAAGCTGAAGAACGTGGTTGTAGGGCATGTCCAGACTTGGGCAGATATTACCCTCATTGCTTGGGGCAGGGTGTTCGGACCAGCAGTGCAGTCTACCACAAGTCGTTGCAAATGGCAAAAACAGTTAACAACCTTTGTTGTTAAAAGGAATGAGTCCAATCACACTTGCACTGAGATGTTCCGAGTTTGTCCAAGTTTATCATGGACTCATTCCATGCAGTTATGTCTCCGATGGAGCTCCATATTATTAAATTTCTGATTCCTTACAAGAATTTGCAACTATGACCAACACCCCCATTTAACTTCTCTGTAATAAACAAAATTGGCTGCACTCCCCAGATCTTTCATGGGGAGGCTTGTTTTCCAGTCTTTTAATTTCTCTTCTGATACTTTTTTTGTGTTTTCTCCAAAATGTCAACATCCTATTTGAACACAATGTTCCTGTACAAACCATGCCACTGCAGACAAACAAACAAACAAACAACGTAAGGTAAGATTTCATCTCTTGAATCTTATTTGAGAATCATCAACCCATGTCATTCAGCTGACTATTCCCCATAAGCCTCAGCTCATTTTCAGAGCTGCTGAAGCCCTCTACCCTGTAAGCAATGACTTTTGTTATTTGTTCCAAGCTGAACTGCTATATAGTATGGTTGGTCCCTTTTTGTTTCCTTTTGTTGAAAAAAAAAAAAAAAAAAAAAAGCCATAGGGTCCTGTCAAAGGGAAAGAAGTCTTATTTTTAAAAAATATGTAGGAAGAACCTGAGTGTGCTAATACAGGGATCCTTTCATGTAGTCACCATAACTTCAATAGTTCTTCCATGGAACAAACACAGCTTGTGGGCAGGAATTGTTATATCTACGCTTTAGCTTATAGTGAAAAGACACTCATATTTAATACTATTTTTAATATGTCTGATACTCATATCCTTTATATTTCAAGAAATAGTTACCAGGATTAATGGTGGAAAAGGGAGCACAGTATACAAACAGAATTGGCATAGTAACAAGAATGAAGCCAGGTGAGCAGGAGACACACAGACAAGAGAGTAAATATATTTTTTCCAACACACTGCAGGAGTTAAGTAGCTTTTTTCCCCATCCTTTTCAGAGTTCAGATCTCTGGCAAACAGCTTGGTGCAGCTCAAGTTATTTTGTTTGGAGAAATCTAAAAAGGTTAAGCCAACTAACACCATGAAACAAATGGATCAGAGGTATTTGAGCTCTGGAAAGTCAAAGTATTAAATAAATTCTAAGTTCACACTGTGCATGTTCTTAGTTTTCAATGCCTTAACCTGAAGGATGAAGGAAAGTAAAACTGTGTCAGATAAAAACAAGACAAAATAAAAAAAAAATATGAGTAACGTGACATAACACTTATAAAACAGAAAATTACTGTTTTCTCTCAATCGGTTCACATAGAAACTCAGCAAATTGGGGTATTTTTCCCAAAAGCAGTTCAAAGAACACAAGATGCCATTTATGCTGTGTTTTTCTCTTCTCTTCGTCCTTGTCTTCCACACTAGCTTGCTAAAAGCTTTGCATTATAGCTTCAAAATAGGAGTTTCAATTGTGAACCTGAAAATGTATCAAGTTTTTTTTTTTGGCAATCTCTATGGGTGCAGTTCTCTACAGTACTTAATACAAAGTGGATATGAACATACACAGCTGCATGCACTTTCCAAGCCAAATACTCCTGAATGTCGAATGCACTTTACATGCATTGGCTTGAGGCATAGATCCTTGTTTCGCCTGTGAATCAGGCCTGGTAGGTATTCAAAGAGCACAGAAATGCATACTTCATAATATGTCCTCTCATCCACCCAAAATTTCACTCTATTTAAAGGTATTAATAAAAGATGTTTCTCTAAACTATGGTATATTTACTGTGACATCACTGGTAGATAAGGCAAAATGTTTAGAAACGATCCACTATAAAAACAACTTTATGAGGACTTGGTCCAAACATGAAAACTGAAAACTGAAAAATAGCAAAATTGAAAATATACAAGTAGTTTTCCAATGTGTACATTTTGATGTAAGGTCTCTTTGGAGTCATCTTTAACCTATTTTTGGTTTTTATTTGTTTGCTTTGATTGACATTGTTCTCACATAGATGACACTTTCTACTCCTAACACTTTTGTTTTGTTTTGTTTTGTTTTATTTTGTTTTGTTTTGTTTTGTGAACCTAAGAAAGATGGGCAGAATAGAAATTCTAAAAGAATATGTTAAAATGTTCATTCTTTTAGTACCTGTCCAATGCTGGAAGGTGCTGGAGCTTTCCTCTTGCTGTTGAACTGACCTAGGAGAGATGATAAGACTGGAAAAATCATGCACCACTGAGGATTGGGACCAAGCATTTCTGTGGGTCCAAAGACTGGGCTCAATGTGTACACGGTATCTACACTTGCTCTTTGCTTTATTTTAAAGGTTGAAATGTGGCATTTCAAAAATATAATGTCAGATAAGTAATAAGTCTGAGTGTTAAGGGTTTGCTGAATATCACATTTCATCCAAGGAGATGACAAAGGCATAATTTCTGTAATATTTGCTAGATTAGGGCTTTTATTTTTGTAGAAGGGTAGATTTTGTCAGGGTGGCTGGCAGCTCCTTGTCAGCAGACGGGTAGGAGTACAAGAAGCTTCCTTGTGTTCAGTATCAGCAACTCCTGTTTCATTTGCATTTGAGGGAGTTTTTTCCATAGCGTATTCTTTTGCCAGTGAGTTAATGTGTCCCTGCATAATCAGATAAGAATGGAATAGAATTACTAATGATAAGAGGAGGTGGAACAAGGGCATGCCAGTAGAGCAGCCTTTCCTTCGCCCACCTAATCTGAATAGATCATAATTTCAACTACCTCAAGTTTGGTTTGGTTTTATTTTTCTTCCCCAGTGTAGGAGGAGAGGGTTGTGGGTTTTTTTGTTATTGTTTGCTTTGTTGTTGTTGGTGGTGTTTTTTTTTTGTTTCCTCAAAAGTGAGTTCAGAAAATTAAATGCTGTGGATTGGCTATGACAGGTACTACTTCATTCTGTGAAGCTGTAGTTAAACAATGAAGCGCTCTTGCTTGCAGCCAGGTGAACATGTCATTTACCTTCTAAATCCAATCCAAGAGCCAATTAATTACAGCAGAGTAAAAAATATTCTCTGTGAAGCACAAAGAATGAAAGAAAAAGTAAAAAGAAAACAGCACTGAAAAAAACTTTGATTCCCATGCAAAATACTCTTACTGTGCACAAGTCAAGAGTCATAACGGCGTTCGAGTGAATGCAAATGTCATAAACATTCAGGGCTGTAATGTGCCTTTCGTGAGGCAGGCCTGCAAAGCGAGGAAGGAAGGAGGTCTTCCAAACAGCTCTGCCAGGTGGTACTGGCTCCTCAGGGCTCAGAAAGCAGCAGCGCCTGCGCTGCCCTGCCAGACATGCTGGTACTGGAGAGGTTATGGCCACAGGGCCACAGTGGTGGTGTTGCCACCAGGGGCAATGCTGCAGACTGTTCAGCCATGTCCTTGTGGGTCCCTCTTTAACATTGGGTAAGGGGCACGGCGAAGTGTGAGAAGCTGCAGCATGACGCCGCAGCACTGTAAAACAGGGCACGATAAAAAATAAATGTGCCACAGAAAATGTCTCTTATAGTGTTTCTTGGACAAATCAGCAGTAAAAACACCCTGCAGTTTTATGCTGTAGTATTACTTCTAAGCTTCTGTAACTCAACATAGATTATCCCTTTTAGCTGAAATGCCTTGTAATGTAGATGAAGCTTCTGTTGAATCAGAGAGCTGGGTGTTAATGGCCAAGATGCAGGAGGCCCAACTTTAAACTCGTGTGTGATGTCGTTGCATTTGGCTGCATTCAGCTTCCAACTTGGTTTTGTCTGAGCAAATTCTCACTGAACACAGTGATCTACACCCTTTAAACATAATAGCTAATACAGAAAAGTGGATATTTCGCATGATTATTAATTCCACTTAACAAATTTCATAGTGATTTTAAGCATAAAATCATAAGCATATATGCCAAGAAAAATTGAAAGCAGATACAGAGCTGTATCCTGAGCAGTATATATGATGTTCAAAAGAAAAGTTAACACAATAGCTCAATAGATCTGCAACAGTCTTTTAACCTCTAACTCTCTAAATATGCCTTATGTGGCAACCTCAAACAGGTTATAACCTAAAGCTTTCCTGTGGATTTTGCTTTGGCCCTTTAAAAATATACGCACACGTTTCCCTTTTGTAAATCATCTGCTCTGCAGGACAGATATGCCAACTATAAACCATTCTGCCTAAGTAACATAAACCACATAACCTTGCACTGGCCTTTGCAAATGATTTGGACCAATGATGTGCTTAATTGGGAATTTAATGGGCAAAGGAGATGTTCTTTTGCTTTTCCAACCCACAGTTATGTTCTGCTTTTTCTTCCTGGTAACTCTACTGACTTTGAGGAAGGTACACTTCAGATAAAATAAAATAAATAAATTAAATTAAATTGAATTGAATTAAATTAAATTAAATTAAATTAAATAAACAATATCACAGTGCAACATGCCCACACCAACTTCACAGCTGAAAACCAGAGGAATTTGCACCATCATGGAGCAGGCAGATCAAGCTGTAAAACAGGGCAAATAACTAGAGCGTCCACTGAAATAATCTCCCAAAAAGAAATGCAAGATCCTTGTGGAATATTTCAGCCACTGTCACTGAAACTAAACTTTGTGACTGCTAACACTGTTGAAGAGCATTGAAGAACACTTGATCTTATCATTCAAATTGTAAGTATCTCCTTCAAGCAATACAGTCCAAGAATCACTCTAAAGATTACAGCAGCTGAGTCTGTTCTGAAGAAAGCCTATGCTTGATGCTACCAAGTTCAGCCTTTATAGCTCTCTTTCTTCTAAACACTCTTTTCTTAGTAACGTAATAGAAAAAAAAAAAAAGGAAAAAAGAAAGAAAGAAGGAAAGGAAGAAAGGAAGAAAGGAAGAAAGGAAGAAAAAGAAAGAAAGGAAGAAAAAGGAAGGAAGGAAGGAAGGAAGGAAGGAAGGAAGAGAAAGAAAGAAAGAAAGAAAGAAAGAAAGAAAGAAAGAAAGAAAGAAAGAAAGAAAGAAAGAAAGAAAGAAAGAAAGAAAGAAAGAAAGAAAGAAAGAAAGAAAGAAAAGAAGCATACCTGTCTAATCTGAATAGGTTTTTGTACTTTGGCCATCATGATAGTGCTTGAACATTTAGTACTGTCTTGAGAACTATAAAAGTATCTATCTTCATCTATCTATTTTCTCTCTTCATAGCTATCTTCATCTTGGGGAGGGACTCTTTATCAGGGAATGTAGAGATAGGACAGGGGGTAATAGTTTTAAGCTAAAAGAGGCTGGGTTTATATTAGACATTAGGAAGAAATTCTTCATTGTGAGGGTGGTGAGGCACTGGAACAGGTTGCCCAGAGAAGCTCTGGATGCCCCATCCCTGCAAGTGTGCAAGGCCAGGCTGGATGGGGCTTTGGGCAACCCGATCTAGTGGGAGGTGTCCCTGCCCATGGCAGGGGGGTTGGAACTGGGTGGTCTTTAGGGTCCCTTCCCGCCCAATCTATTCCATGATTCTATGATTCTGTGATTCATCCTGGATTGTGGGATTCCTGGTTTAGAGAAGAACATGCTTCAGAATTCACCCTCAAATTGAATTCAGATTCTATCGAAAAACTTAGCTTTGATTACCTCCAAGCTTACCGTATAATTAGCAAACTACAGAGGAGATGCAACCCATGGGAAAAGTGGAGGTGTGAGACCCAACATAGCCACAGAACACAGAGCAACAGGGCTCCTGCTGTGGAAAGTGGAGAACATCTCAGCCACTGCTAGCTGCAGAGATGCCAAGGTAAAGGTCACCTAGCACCCAAGGCAGATACTTGTATGGAAGGTACAATCCAAGTAGGATGCTTACTCTGTCTGAAACAGGGAGATTCAAACAATGTGCAGTGTGTTCAGCTCACAGGAGGTCAGGAGAAAAGGTTTTTGCTTCAATGGTAAGCAGTTGCACAGAGATTCTACTTTTCTGTTGTCTTCTGTTGGTCACATTGTACCTTAAAGGGGAAAAGAGGCATGGTCTGACTGTATCCATACTAGAATGACTATGATTAATTGCAAATTCTTCACCCTCTCTCGAAGTGTATTTATGTTAGGCAACTGGGAAAGTGAAACGAACTATATGCCTCTCAAGTTTAAATATCATTTTATTCCCTTTGTACTGAAGATTCTTTTCAAGCACAACACATCATTCAGTGAATCACTGAGTTGTTTAGAAGAATATTGGGCCTGCACATAATTTTACAAAAATAGATGTAACTAGCCTTCTCATTTCAAGATTACCCCAGTCCTTTAAGGAATTGGTATTGCCCTTCAGGTACCCAGAGAATGGGTATGAATGGGAATGTCTATGATCTCTAAAATACAAATTTCGATCTTCACTGTATTTGTATGAAAGCCATTTCTGTCTTTTTCCTTAAGCCATAGAAAATGTCAACATGTGTAAGGCGTAGTGACGGTCAGAATTAGAGCCCTTGTTGCATTATTTATAGACATTAGGATATGTCACAACAATAGTCCTACATAAGGAACCCCAAGAAGCTTGTTTTTTAAAGGTCTTCAAACTGATATCTACATAATAATGATTGTGAAGGGGTAGGTTTGTTCTGTTACACAAACCTCTGTAAGTCACTTGTTTCTGCGATTGGCAACAGCTTTTTACAAAACATTATAGTAATCCCTACAAAGTTGTTGCCATCTGGCTAAAAAAAAAAAATATATGCTTTTTTTCATTTTAAGAAGTATCCATTCATTCATATGCTAGGTTCTAAAGATATAAATGACTTTGCCCTCTGCTTCCACTGTTCCCAAACTTTCTGCATATGTTTATTAAATTGCCCCTTTGCAGTGGTTAGAGCTGGTCACATCTGACTTTTTGCAACTAAAAGGATAACAATTACTTTCCTTTAAATAGCCCCATGAGCTACAGTCCAGAGGTCCGGGGAGTACAAATCTGTGTTTAGGAGCTATCTTATCAAGTCTCTTCTCTGCAGTCTGGCAACAATGTAAAAGCAATATTCAAGACATACATCCTTAAAGAAAGTCCCACCAAAGCCTTTGAAGGGCAGGGATTTTTGCTTCAGTGACAACAAAGATGAATGTCCATTCATGTCTGTTGGTAAGCCACCAGCAGGTTTCTTTAAAAGATCACATACCTTAACGTTTGTAGAGAAAAGCCACAGACTGACAAATTGGATCCTCTTAAGAAACAGGGTGATCTCAAATAATTGCAAAGCATGGAATATGTGTTCTGTGCACGCGTGGTAGGATGGAAGGAACATGCATGGGCATGTTCTCCATTGCTTCTGAAGGTAGTTCAGCATCACCACGCAGGCAGCACCAGGGATGTCAGCAGGTTTGCAGAGCAGTTTTGTAGGGAATGTGCAATAGGACCAACGTGCCTGGTGCTGAGGTTCCCACAGCAGCTATGGGAGCCTCTGCAAATGGAGACCTGCAGCTCTATGGACCCCTGCTCCAAGACAATCAAGAGTGCTAGCAGTAAGAGTGAGAAGCACTCTTGAATGCCAGATTCATTATCTTTGTTGACAGTTTTTTTTTTTTTTTTTTTTGTGAAAAACAGACAAAGTGATCACTTTTATGCTTTTGAAATGTAGATGGTGATGACAGGCTTACGTAAATTCTGCTAACAAAGTTCATCTCCCCTTTTCTGATTTTGTGCTTCGCAGAAACCTGAAAAGATGTCTGATGGGCAATAGCGAAAACAGCATACAGAAGAGGGAGATGGTGTTAGTAAATAAGCATTTAAACACTTCTTTTTCCCCATTTTTTTGTCAAACACCTGTAAATCAAAATCACATTATTTGATCATAATGTCTTGTATATCATCCTGTATAATTGCTCCTGTTGTATTCTTTTAGCAGCACGGAGTACATGTCAATTACTATTTCCAGATTTGGAGATGTATATATTCATTCTATCTTTCCTGAAAGGCTTGAAAATAAAAGTGTTTTCATTTAGATTATTAACATTATGTAAATGGCAACATAACTAGCCTTGATTTGCTGCCACTACCTTGGAAATATTTAAACATTATTATTACTTAGCTCAACATTCCAGTTTTATCTCTGAAATTAATGCTTTTAGGCTCAATTTAGGCTTGTCAACAAATAATGATCATAGATGTGAGCTGGTTCATAATCCAGAGGTACTAGGTTACAATGTGTTGCCATGGAAACTGTGTTTTATTGCATTTTCTCTACTTGATTTAAGACATTTGACAATCATAGCAACTGTTTGCCTGTCTTCCCGTATCATAAAAAATTCAAAAACACAAACAACCAATAGGGGAAATTCATACAGTTCTTGGACCTCACTATAAAAATAAAAATGAAATGACAACCTTATATTTAATAGGGACCTTTTGTGAATAGTTTATCTCACAGAACGTCTAGGAGTGCTGGAAAATTCAATCAGTGGTTAGTCATCGAATGGACCTGTCTTGCCTGTGGTTCATTTTGTTTATTGCATCATATATCTTTTATGATCACTGGGACTTTAGCCTGAAACAGCATTTTCTTTAACAAGAGCCATGTTTCCTCTAACATTGTTTATTGCATCTGAAACATTACTCTTTGAAACCACGGTACATTTTCAATTGAGCAAAGGTCTGTAATGGAATACAGCATGTCTGTGTTTATTCAGGATCCTGGGTAAAAAATATCCCAGTTCATGTAACATTAATCACTTTGCCAGTGTTCAGCTGAGGTCATTGCCACATTCCTAGCAGTATTAAGCCGAGTAAAGATTAATCACGTACATTAAACCCTGCAAGGAAAGCACGTGAAGCGGATTTGAAATCAGACATTTGGTGAAGGACTAAGAGAGCACTGTAACAAAATATGTTAGCAGTGCTGTAGCAAGCTCTCAGCATGATATGAGATTTTTTCTACTATGTTGTCAGCTCATCTATATTTAAGGCTTTGTTGCTGTCTCCTTTATTTAACCTATTTTTTAGAACTTTTAAATAAAACCACTAAAATCTTCTCCGGATTGTAAGATTTTTTTTTTTCCTTTACTTATTCATGTATTTAAAAAATGCATTAGTGTATTCTTATTTAACTCAAATTGGGCTTCTGGGATTTAAAAAAAGAAAAAAAAAAAACATGTGATAGAATCCTGTAATATTTTAAGACAGCAAAGTTAATAATCAAAGAGTATTTAAAATCTGTTACCCTTACATACTTTCTCTTCTTTCTGCATGTGCATATATATCAGTACCATAGTGCTTCATGTTTCACGCTGATGCTGCTGCAAGTGCAAAAGATGCATTTCACACTCTGTCTTTATGTTCTGCATGGTAGACTGTAGCAATTCCTTTGTCCATTCTTGTAAACTTCCATTAAGTTATTTTTATTTCTATTACACTACACTGTCATAAATGGGTAATTGAAGCACAAATAATTCCCTCTGAAAACCCCAAGGAGAAAAACCTTTAGTGACATGAGGTTTACAGTCAGTTATCTGTGTCTTGAGAATATATTGAAGTGTCAAAAACACTAAATTCATGCTTTAGAAAACTTAGGAAACTAGGCAATTCAGTGAAAGGAATGGAAACCAAACTGCTGAACTATAAAAGTAAAGAACGCAGATTAACATTACTTTGCCATTCTGCAATGGCCTAGCAATGGCCTGCAATACCAAATGCTCTCTTTGTTCGGTACATCTAACCCCCAAAATCTGGACTCACCCTGGCTGTAGCTGCGTACTGTTGTGGCCTACCGCAGTCACAATGAGTAGATAAAACACGTTTTCACACGGCAGCCTCATCAAAGCACAAAAAAGACTCCTGGGTTGCGCTAGATGGACTGCATCCTCTCCTCCTTGCAAAGCCCCCCATTTCCTACCTTGCTTCTGTGGTATGCAGGAGGGATATCACCACGTCAGGCCCTCGACAGGGAAAGCTGTTTTGCATAGAACAGGCAAGCAGCATCTCATCTTGGTAAAGAATCTCATCCTGAAAAGGACACCTACCACCAACCTCTATAAGCTTCAGGAGAATAATGACATTTCTCCAGAGGTTCAGACATTATTAAGCTTTTAATCTCTTTCCTGATGAACCTTTACTTACCAAGAGTGGTTTTTTTTTAGTGGACCAGCGGAGAAAGCAATGAGAAAGTCTAATGCTTCCCCGCACTTTGGAATAAATGATCCTTTTATGGATCAACAGAGGCATCGGTCATAGCTGAAGGCAGAAGATACTTCTAGTAGCAATGAAATTTGTCAGGCATGTTTTTCATGCATGTTTTTCACAAATTTATACCAAACTGAGGTCTGGAAACAACCGTTATTCAGATCTGATTGGCATGTACTCTTGATATTCCTCTGTAGAATTAGTCTTTTTCCAGTGGTCAGCTGGGAGGTTTCTCTAACGAGTTCTCACTCCGCTGCAGAGGCTTACAACGGTGGAAAAAAGTCTACTGCCTTCCTGGGACATACTATAGCTGTGGCCTTTGTTGTTTGGAAATAGGTCTCGTGTTTGCTGCAGGACTTTGGAATGAATTCTGCGGCCTATGATGATGTTTCAGTAGTACATAAAATATGTGTCCTGCATTGCACATTCAGTGCATCTCCTACAACACTTATTGCATGTTTTTCGGCAATGGCGGGGATTTGGACCTCCAGCAGAAAGTGTCCTTTCCTAATCTCTGCTCTGGTGACCTCTTAGAAAATGGTAAGGAGTCCAACAACTTAGGTTGTGCTCCTAGTTCTGCCATGGACTTCAGGGAAGACACTTGAAGTTGCACCCTTTCATGCAACCTATCTAGCCATTTGTCTGATAGGTATCTCTCTTATATTTAGGCTTCTGACACATACTCTGAAATGGAATATTAAGAATGTTTGCTTAAGAAAGAAATCACACTTTCCTAGATTTTTTTTTATTCTTTGTGCAACATGAGAGGTAAGAAAATACTAAAAAAAAAAAAAAAAAAGAAAAAAAGTTTTGTTCCCTCTTTTCTGTCTTTGAGAATATTTGCTTTGGAAAACTTCATTAATACAAGTTTAAAGTCAACTGATAGGACCTTGCAGTACAGCAAAATGAATGTGCAACATTGCGTCTAGAAATCAGAGTTCACTTTAGATGGTTTTATCTGAGACTAAATTGCACCAGCCCCATTGCAACTGTCCCATTGGCTTGATGTGATGCTGTAATATTCTGTTGGGTTGGTAATATTGTCACTGTTAAAGTTCCACCACTGTAACAGCCTGATAATGTTTTTCTGTGTTTTGTTGTTGTTGTTGTTGTTGTTTGATTGATCTCCCATTACTGATTTGGATTAATAGTGGGCCCTTGCCAGCTCTAGGATCCAGAATGTCTCTTAGAGAGGGAAGAAGCCAGAGGGCAACATGGCAAGAAATTAGGTGATATTGTATTGGGTTCCTTGTATCTAGAAGAAGTCATACAGAGATTTACTTTGCTTTGGGTTTCTTAAATCACTCACTGAATTGCAGTCGACTCAAAAATACACGAAGATAAGAAACAGTTATTTCCTTACTACTGATTTCCTAACATTTTGGAGCATTCTTCTGTAGTCAATGGCCTGGCCCAGAATATTATGTGTGACTCTTCCAAGTCATTTGTCTTCCAAACCATTTACTGCTTTCAGCTCAGCTCATCATCTCTTACATATGTTGATCTAACAGCCAAACCTCTCTGCTCTGCTGTGAAAGGAGGTTTATTTCTTCCCTTCATTTGCCTGGGATTTCCCATGCGTCTCTGTGAGTCCATATGCAGCCCTGTTCCAACACCTTGACTTCTCTGCTTTTTTTTTTTTTTTTCATGTGGGGAAGTTACTGCAAAGTAAACTCTTGTGAATTTACAGCACAGCCAATCTTCTGCACTAAACCCACCGCAGATGCTGTAAGAGCAGAGGCAGATCTTTTCTTTTCACCGCGTCTGTGCCAGCGGAAGCGGTTTCTGTCCCCAGGTACGGAAAGCTTCCACCTATTGCTCTGAATTGGCTGCTTTCACGAGTGCGCCTTAGCCTGCTGCGGGCCAAACGAGACGGAGCGGCTCAGGTGCGGGACGTGCGTCGCTGCGGCCCAGCAGGCGGGCCTGGGGCCGGGTCCTGCCCCCGGGGCAGAGCCGGGCGAAGCGGCACCGGTGCCGCTGGC
>VXAA01000845.1:0-16390 GCA_013399115.1 Anseranas semipalmata
TTCCAAACTAAATGATTCTATAAGAGATTTATGAGAGCATGGTCCTACATGAAGCACTGCCTGCTTGACATGCCAGCATTGTGGAGTTCTGTATCTTGTTCCGTCTTCTGCCAGAGTTCAAGTGGATTACCTTGGTCAAAACAAATGACCTTTCTGTGACCCAGTTTCCCCTCCTAGTGAAGATGATTAATCATATCACGGGATTTTTTGAGGCTTGATTCAATGACATTCATGCAATAGCTTGTGATTAGTGGAAGTGAAGATACAAAAAGAAAAGGAACAGTTTTAAAGCAGCTGTCTTGTTGGCACGATATTAAAGCAACTGATTATGGGCACTTAATTGAAGAAATTGAAAATTACAATCAGTTAGCACAGAAGGAAATGTATGATCCACGGTTTGATGATAAAGTAACTCCCCACTTTTCTTGTCTGAAAAGAATACTGACTGATGACATGGGCATAGTTTTGTTGTGAGTTGAAGATGCTTTCATTATCAAATCTAGGATTTCTTTTTTTTTGTTAGATTCTCACTTTGGAAGACTTGGTGAGGTTCTGCAATGGGTGCTTGAGCTGCAAGTACGATTGCTGGGCTCACCAAAGGTGACTACTCCACTAAGGGTGGTGAAAGAGGTTGAAACTGCATATTTGAACCAGAAACATTGCTCTTGTTTTGTTGTCTTGATACACTCCTCACAACCTGACTTCCTGTAGGGCAATCAGTGATCTTTTCAGTTGGTGAAATGGTCTCTTATAAAAAAGTGTTTGTTTTAAACAATTTGTACTAAAAGCTCCTTTGCTTTGGTCATTTCTATGCCCTTGTTTTCTTTTTCCCTGCCGGGCTGAGATAAGGAGAAGTGTTTGGCACAGAAACATGTCAATGTGTCAATCTTGTTTCTGGACATATCTGTAGGGTGCTTTACAGCAACACAACATTTGTTGTTCTATAAACACGGTGCTTTGTATTTTTGCTTACTGGGTTCTTAGTATGGCATTGCTTAGTAAGGCAAATATGCACCAAAGGTGTGGCAAGAAGTTTGGGAGCTAAATGACATCATTCCATGGCTGCAAGCAGTTTGCAGGCTGGGAGTTTGAGTTTCCTCCCCTAGGTGAATGCCTGGAAGAAATCAGGACAGCAGTTTGGTTTCCCTTAAACTATTAGTGAATCACAAGACATACTTAAAGAACATAAGAAATTGTCTTTGAGGGTGGAAGGAAGAGATAAAAAGGCGAACAGATTGATTTTTTTCAGGTCACTTTTATCAAGTAGGTTATGGGCACTAATGCCTGGCAGGTTGAGTGTGCTTGAATAATAGGTAAAGCTCACAAGTTGTTCACTAGTATTTTTCTTCTTTAAAGCTGGTTGCAAACACCTTGTGCTTCTGTGCCTCTTACTACACTTCCTACTCTCTTTCATCCCTTTTGTTGTACAAGGCTGTTTTATTACCCTCCTTTCCCCATGCTCCTCTAAACATTAAGTAGTGCTGTAGAGCAGGGGAGAGGGGTTGGCCACTTGAATAGTTCCATGCTATGTTTGATTTAACTAGTGTTATCCCAGAAAACTTTATAACATCTTCCATTCCACTTGTGTGTCATCTGCCAAAGATTTCTGTCAATAAGGCTTGTATGATATCCAGGGGAAGGCTTTCAGATACCTGCTGGTATTTTATAGCAAATGATATGGAGGAGGAAAGAAGAGGAGGGCACTGTTACCCCCTTACAATCATTTTAGTGACTTTCCATTTTATCATGGTAAACTTGAATTAATTTTTAGCCTCGAGTCATCACATTCAATATTGTATCTGATAGCTAAAAAAAGTCTGGAATCTTATTTCCATGGTGTTGTCACTGTGTTCGTATTCATTTTGTATTAATGCACCCTCTGAACTCCACATCTGTTTTTTGTGCAAATACCTGAAGACCTGCTAGCATCTTTCTGTCTAATATCATGATCATCCCATCTGTCTTGCATTATGCTTCCATTTAACATTGATAGAAGTAAAGTGGGACTTTGCTTGCATTCAGTAATCCCCTTTTCTGAAAAAGATTCTGAAGAATCTTTGTGAAGATTCTGAAGATTCACAGTACCATAATTTACAATAATACAGAGAAAGTGAGAAGCTCAAATATCGCAAAATTTCAACTAAAGAGAATAGTGAACTGTTACAAACCTGGATCTAAACAAGCTGTGTACAGCTATCTTGCATTGTGAACGTGTCATATCTCAGTGGCTGAGATGAGTTTAGTAGAAAATAACATTTCAGAAATCCTCTGTGAGCAACAAGCAGTACAGTGTATACAGGGGGTGGGGGGAAGAGGGTTCAGTAGGAATTTCAGCGGACTTTCTTTCAGATCATTATAGGCAAAAATTCAAGGTGTTTTTTTTTGCTAGTCTTCCAGAGTTACATAGAATTGATATTGCATTCTGATGTACTTAGCAATGATTAAGCTATAATGCTGTTGAGATATTTAACATTAAAGTGGAGAAACAAATCAAATAATTCTCTAAAATAATACTGGTCAGGAGGAAAAGGGGAAGAAAGAAGGCTGAGATGTTCGCTGTGTTCTTAAGCCATGTTTAATCTTTTTTTATAACCAGAAAGTTCTGTGGTAGTATCAGGTCACACATGACAGGAGAAGATAGAAAATGGCACGCTGGTTGCACTTAGCAAAGGTACTGGTGTACTGATAAATGCAGAGCAGTTAATAACTCTGTCCAGCTGCACATAACTAGCAACATATAGGTCAAGCATTGGTTTATGGGACGCAGAAACTGAAGCTCATCCATTCCATACATAAAAGATATGAAGACATCTGGCACAAAAGAAATAGAAAGAACTTGAATACCTCTGGAAACCGTCTTGGACTGCACGCTTGCTAGATGTCTCAAGACAAAACAGTACTTACTGCTGGGCTCACAAATGTCATGGATTGCCTGCCAACATTGAAAGAGTGTGCCCAGAATAATGATGTTCAACTTGGGTCTTTTACTTTGTGCCTGTACGATATGGTAGTTGCAGTTTGCCAGCATCTGTAGAGGAGGGAAACAAGGTACATAGTTCTGGAAACACACTGAACTGGAACCATAACTCCAGTGTGTGGCAGCTACTGAAACAAAGGCGCAAAGATCCCCAGCACTGCAACTTATCAGAAAATAAAAGCTAAACAAAATCTCCTTTGTCAGTGTTACCAGATGAGTTAAGAAAGGGAATCTCAATATACCTTTGTGATCCTCAACATGATGCATTTGTGGGGAAAAGAAAAACCCAAGAGATGTTTCGAGGTTGAACTGATCAGTTCTGTAGCATTTCAGCAAAAAAAAATATTATCTACTGCATTGAAGAGGAAATAAAGGTACAGATGTCCTTTCAGTTTTAAGATCCATTACTGTGCAACTTATATGCTTTATATTTTCTGTTCATATTGATTATTTTTCTTTCTCTCTTTATTTCTCCTATTCTTGCAAAACAGCCAACTGGGATATAACTTGTTTTATGAGGTAGTTATTAATGTCTTATGGTATAATGGAGCTAGTTCTGCTGTAGGAAACATAGGGGAATTTTTCCTTCAGGATGTTGACTGCAGCCTTCCACTTTATTTTTGTGTCTTGCTGGTAAATTGTCTTGGGGACCAAAGCTTATAACAGGCTTCCACAGAAGAGAAACAGATGGAGCAAAGAACTTGCCCTGCAAATGTATTGTTTTGACCTTTGGTGGCAGTGATGACAGCTCTTGCAATTTGTCATGCCTAATGTTCCTCTACAGAAATCTGGCAAAACCTATCTACGCCGTATGTCTTATACATTTTTTCTACTGATCCCTCCAACTTGCCAAGAAGCCACAGGGAAAGAAAGTGAAAAACAGAACAGGACCAGATCATTGCTTAATCTAACAGTTTCCCATTGCAGCTGTTCTTGAGTGTGAGCGTAAAAATGTTCAAATCAGGTTTTTACAACTGTTTCTAATACCATATTTCAGAAATATCTTGTCAAATTGGTCATAAACATAATTTATATGCTCTTTTCTCCATGCATACAGATTGCAAGGCCTGACTGAGAATTAGAAAAGGTTAATAATATTAGGAAGGTTTAGGAACCCAATCCAGACCCAATGCAATAAGGAGAAAGATGCTTGCAATATAGCCAAGAAGGATTTTGTTGTGTTTTTGTTGTTGTTGGTGGTGGTGGTGGTAGTGGTGGTTTTGTTTGTTTTTGATCTAGCTGCAGTTTGAGAACATTTTTATTTATTTTGATGTTATGCCAATGGTATGAGAAACTTTATACTCCACAAAACTTATTTAAACAGTAAGTATGTAGTAGACAGACAGAAATAGACTGCAATTCTTAATGAAGTACCTTGTCCCCATAACCTTAATGACAGTGATTTGTTTCTAATAAGACTAATGACTCAGAAGACCAATCTTCAAACTGTAATGTTAACTTGAAAGGACAGTTTGCAGGACTTAATGTGAATACAATAAAGAACTTCCGTTCCTGTGAGTATAATTGCATAATTATATTAATACATGTAATTATATTCATACATAGCACATCATTATTTGAAGACTTATAAACTTAAAGGATCAGACTCTGGACACCTCTTTTTCATTCCTTTCCTGACTTCTGTCATCTCCTTAGCTTCTCTTCTCCTCCTTGTCACCCACCCTCCTACCCATCCCCCACTCCAAAAAGGATAAAATCCTGTATGAAAGTGCTAGTAAAACGCTGTTTCACTGTGTGTGAACCAGCAATGACTCTTGGATGCCAATAGAGAAGAATAAGATAGCTAAATTGCACTTCTGTCATGATATCATATAAATGTAATTTCAAGAAAAGTCTATTGTCATCCAAAGAGACTTAGCTAATTCTTCCTTTCTCTCTGCACAGCAGGACACTCATAAATGGGCATTTTTCCCTGCCATTTTCTTAGAGTGCTTTGGGCTCTAGCAACACCAAATGCATTCACTGGAGTTGTACCTATGTCATTTAGCTTAAGATGATTGTTCTGCAGGCAAGGTATTGCCAATGTGGAGAATTTAAATAGTAGAAATTGCACCTCAAATTAGTGATTCTTTTGTTTGGTTATTTTTTTCTTTATTTGCTTGCCTTTTCCATTATCTTCATTTGCAGACCTTTTAGGGCAGGTTTGCAAGCTTCCTTAGACACTAGAAAGTCCAGATCTTTTTTGCTTTGAATAAAACCTAAGATGCTTCTGTAATCACCAGACTTCAGGACTTATAGCTTTAAAAAAAGTGTCAAATAATGCACAATGACTATAAAATCTTGAAAGGGGAAATGAGGAAATTTTTGCCTTTGTGTTTTCTCTCTTTTCATGGTAGGTAGTCCAAACTAAAACACAAAACCGCACAGCTCTGAAATTCACAGATTCACTTCTGAAAACACTTCTATCTTTTGCCCAACTGCCTGGATCAGCTAGCAACTACTGTTTCAAATTTTCTCCGTAACCTTTTTTAGTATCTGCTGGAAAAGAGAGTGATACAGAGAAATAAACAGGGAGAAATTTGACTTTCATAAATCTGTGATATTCAATATCTACATTATGTAGTGTAAGTTAAGTAATAACAATTATGTGCTTTTTAAGAGAATATTTTCCTTCCATCTTTAATTTCTGTGACCAATTGCAGGTTGAGCTATAAAATAAGACCTTTCCTATGTTACAAATAAAATCAGTGATGAGTTTACAGTGTTGGTTTGGCTCAGATCTCAATTTTACCACACCTGGGACCAAAGGAAAAACCTACAGGAAAAAAAGATATATTCTTGATGCTTTTTCTCTTATGCAAGAGAGTAAGTATGCTGGGCTGTACAACAAGATAGCTGATCTTCATATTTTGTTCTTTTCTTCAACTTCATTAGGTAACTAGTGTTATGGAAACTTAGTTTAAAAGAGAATCCTTAAACAGAAAGGTTGCTGCAAGCAACAGATAGTTTTGACCAAGCTCTTGATGTTTTCTCTCTTGAAAATATATGGATGATATCACAGACTTTTCTGTCTGTAACAAAAAAAGGTAAGATCTGGAGTTTGGAGGATGCAAGCAGAAAATATAGTTACTGTGCAAGTTTCTATGTATGGATATTTTCTTCTAATTCTATACTAGCACTAGTTGAGTAAATTTAGACCAAAAAAAAAAAAAAGAAAATAAGAAACAGCTGCCTCCAGGAACAGACTGTGCTCTTGCACATATGGTGACAGCATGCTCCTAAAGTACATGAAAACACAAGGAACATGTTTTCAGATTGGTACAGAGACAGTCATGCTATTACTCTGCAAAATTGTGTGCTGAGCTGCAACCCATTGCACTTTGGTCTACATTAACCAGGTATTTTCCTTGAGCTTAGCCTCCTCCTGCAAAAGGTTGACTGGGACAGTTGGAGAGTTTGGAGTAAGTTTGGCAGTGTTTGCCTGAAATGCCAGACCCTTTCAGAATAGCCTGCCAGAAAACATAACATTTTAGTTTGGATCATGAATAATCTACCAAGAATATAAAGCAAGAAGGGAGCAGATTCCTCAAAGTACCCTGAAAGGATCAAAGTAGGAGCCTCTTCTGGGAACAGAATGTCTGGGAAGAAGACTTGATAAGGGAGTGAGGAGTCTAGAGGGAGAGACAGAAATTCATGATTCATAAAAAGCTCATAATTGTTTGTGGGGAGAATTTATATGATGTGTTATCAAAAACAGAAATTTCTGTAGCAGTCTTAGCTTTTTCCTAAATGGAGATGGAAATATTTATAGTGATGAAGAAAATGCAGATATATTTTTCAAATGAGCAGGATGATGTATTTTTATCCTGTAAGGAAGACATGAATTGTTATGATACATCTGTAACTCAAGAGGAGATAAAATGTTTATCCCAGATGGGTATTTGGGAATTATGGGTAGCTTGTTCCTCAGGCATTCATGCAAGTTGGTTGAGCAGCTTTGTGGTCTCTTGAAGAAATACTTTAATACCTTCATGAATCTTAAAATAATTGGTATATTCTGAAAGACCAGAAAAAAAAGCTACTCGTGTTTATGCCAAAAAAGGTCAGGCAAATGATACAATGATTTAAAGCCTGTCACCAGTTCAGGCTAAAAGTAGTCATCTGGTAGAGTTAAGGAATCAGTCTATAGCTAATACCAGCAAGATAATTTTATGGAAAGTAGGTCTCCTTAAACAAACCTTCCTTATAAAGGTACCTACAGGGAGACTTTAATAAAGCATTCAAACTATAAATTCTGAATAAAGTGCTAACTGAGGACTTCTGTAAGTACTAATGAAGCAGGTTTCTGCTATACCTAAGTTGTGCATGCTACCTGAGTTTCTTCTCGCTTTTGGGTATTGTCTAATGTCTACTATAATGTGAGTCACATCAGGGCTTTTCCTTTTTTTTTTTTTTCCCTCAGTCAAACCTGTTAAGTTAAGTGTCTCTCTCGCCACCAGGGAGCCTGTTTCCGTTAAGCTGTAGAAGGTTAATAGTCTTTGAACCTTACAACCCAGACAAAGTTAAAATTGGTTAAATGTTCCAAAATTACTACAGGTTGTGGGCACACAAGCAGGGAAAAAATAAAATGATTACAGAAGCTTTGTTTGCCAAAACCACGATAAAGAAAAACATAATAATAAAGAAGCACATTTTGGTGAGTTTAAAAACAGGCCAAATAAGAGCACCCATGGAGTTGCCATTCCTGAACGAGATGCAAGATGGCAAATGGAATAGTTATAATGATAATCCATTATAAATCTTTATAAACCAATGATTGATTTTCTCCCTGTACAGGTCTTCAGCTACCGTTTTCAAATCTACTACCCTTGATATGGTGAACTCTCTAGTATTAACAGTAAGAATAATTAGATGCTACTGAAGATCCAACACACTCATATTTCATGCACGTGCAAGTGTACATGCATAAACTAAAAGAAGGTAAGTTTAGATTAGATGTTAGGAAGAAATTCTTTACTATGAGGGTGGTAAGGTACTGTAACAGGTTGTTCAGAGAAGTTGTGGATGCCCCAGCCCTGGAAGTGTTCAACACCAGGTTGGATGGAGCTTTGAGCAACCTGATCTAGTAGAAAGTGTCCCTGCCCATGTCAGGGGTCTTGTAGCTAGATGATCTTTAAGGTCCCTTCCAATGCAAACCATTCTATGTTTCTATGTGGTATTGTCATTAAAGTTGTGCCTGGATGTAAATACTTGTTGGATGAGCCTTTAGTCACTGAACAAGGTGAAGATAACAAATTCACCTGAGGTTTGTCATGCTTTGTTACTTGAGGGTGTTGATGATGTGGATTCACATGCACATTGACTTCAAGAAGATGAGGCATTTTTGGTTTTGTCACCTTTGGTCTTAAGGCCATTTTATTGTTCACTGTGTTACAGAGGGCCCTGAGATATTCATCTTTACACTGTTATAGCTTTTCCAGTGATTTGCATTGTCAGATTTGCCCAGATAAAAAGAAAAGGTGCTGGGTTATGGTTTGTTACTGAAAAAGAGTAAAACTCTCTGAAAAGAAAGCTTTTAAAGACTAATTCTGTCACTGAAATTGTACTTCAAGCCCCCATGAAACAAACTCAAGTTTTGATACACATATAAATACACAATAGAGATGTATATTTATCCTTTATCAATCTTCTTTTCAGGTCTACACCATCATTACATCTTATGCTGTCAAAAAAACTTCTGCAGCATGCTTTTTCATCTGGCAAAAGTTCAATGTATGTTTGTCTAGGGATAACATCTCTGACTCTCTTGAGGCTATTGTTTTATCGTTTGAATCACCTAAGTCCTCTGTACAAATTGAAAGAAATACAGGGATCTAATTTACATGGGATTATCAGTTCAAACTCATGCCGGTAGCCAGAAATAGCTAGGATTCAAAGTTTATGCTCTCTTCTCCTACTAAACTGTCCATGCTGTATGGCACAGAGTACAGGGCAGAACGTGGTTTGCTCCTGCTGTTTAGCGAATTTTCCCTTTGTCAACCAATAAAGTCAGCAAAGCCAACTTTCTGCCTATTTTGTATTATTTCAGCTTTAAGGTAGATGAGTCAGGGAGAAGTAGATAGCATTTGGTCCACTGTCTTTTCTGGATCTCTCCATAATCTGTGTTTTTTAAGCAGATGGCTCCTAGATATATTTTATTAGTGGGTAGTAGCGCTCTGTAGAACCTGTGCGTATCCGGTCTGTAAAATGCAGCTGCTAATCAGGGGTTAATGTAGTAGTGCCAGCATGGTTCTAGCTCGTTCCTTCATGATAGTCACTAATGACAGTCATTCCTACGCCAAGCACACATGCTGGAATGCTTAGCGTATAATGAACCTTGTTTTCCAGACTGCAGGTTGAGAGAAAGGTAGTTAGCATTCAAAATAAAACGCATTTTAGTGATATGTCAACTTTATTAACTACGCTGTGCAAAAAGGAAGATAAGTACTTAATACTTCACTATATAGAATTTCCCTTCTTAAATTCTCTTCCTCTGTCCTTTCCATAACCTGTTTTCTGAGTATTTTCTGAGTGAATAAGTATTGTCAATGTCTGCTTGGCTTGTGCTGTCATAATAGAATAGTAATGTCAATGAACTTGACTGGTTGTTTTTTTTC
The DNA here is from genome assembly GCA_013399115.1 of Anseranas semipalmata. Classification (NCBI taxonomy): domain Eukaryota; kingdom Metazoa; phylum Chordata; class Aves; order Anseriformes; family Anseranatidae; genus Anseranas; species Anseranas semipalmata. The sequence goes on from VXAA01000845.1 coordinate 9,595, forward strand.
CTTCTACTGAAGCATATTCTGAATAAAAGGATGCAAGACTTGTATCCCAAGGAAATAGGCAGGACATTGAGGAACTGAACTTTGCTAGATGATTCTGCATGTTAGACTGTGCCAGGTATAACTCCTAACTAAGAGAAAAATGCCACAGTTTCTCCAAACATTGAGTTAAACAAAGAATCTGAAAAGTCAGAAGTCAGCTGAGATGCAGCAGAGAGTCTGTCTTTAATTGCAGGGGAAATTGTGCAGAAGTAAACTTTGCCAGTAAGTGACTCTTCTGGGGAAATTTTCATCTAGACAGTTGTGGTGGTTTTACCCTGCTGGGCAGCTGAACTCCACCACAACTGCTCTCCCACTCCCACTCCTCAAAAGAAGAGGGGGAGAAGAAAGTATGATGGAAAGAAAAAAGGCTCATGAGTTGAGATAAGGATACTTTCATTAAAGGGAAAAGAAAGAGGGAAAACAAAAAAGCAAGCAAAGGCCGCATGGAAGCACAGAGGGAAGGAAAAAAAATATTCTCTACTTCCCATCAATGAGCGATGCTTGGCCACATCCAGGGAAGTGGGGCCTCAATAAGCATAGCGGTTGTTTGGGAGGACAGACATCTTCATAATGAGAGCTCCCTTCCTTCTCCTTCACCTTTCCCAGCTTTTATTGCTGAGTGTGACATCGTATGATATGATGTATCCCTTTGGTCAGTTTAGGTTAGCTGCCAGCACCCCCAGTGTACTGGCTTTGAGGGGGTTTGGAGAGAGTCTTGATGCTGTGCCAGCACTTCTCGGCAATAGACAAAACATTGGTGTGGTATCAGGGCTGTTCTGGCTACAAGTGCAGAGCACAACACTATATGGGCCGCTGCAGGGAAAGTTAACTCTATCCCAGCCAGACCCAGTACAACAGTTACCACAGAGGTTGTCTGAGATTTTGTTCTATCCAATGTCTGAAACTTCTGTGTAGTTTATGCAAAACATCATGTGTTTACTAGCAAAGCATCTCATGCTTCTCAAAAGCCCATCCCTAAAAGGAAACCTCAGAGCTAAACTTCCTCAGACCTTCCCTTCAACTCCTTTCCCTCTCTTTCCCAAAGAGCAGCCAGTCTTTCTCTCAGTGTTTTGACAGTCCATCCTAAACCCACTTTCATTTTGAGTCATCCTTGTTTTTTATTCCATTGGTTTTGGGCAACTACTTCTTCTGTCATTGATACGTTAACCTGTAAGTGATGTCCTGAAGTCTTTCCCTTTTGTCTTTTTTTTTTTTTTCCTAACTCTCTAGCATAGTAAAGTTCTAAAAAATCTAACATAGTAAAGATACTATGAGCAAGAATGAGGTTCCCTATCCCATCTCATATATCTCTTTTCACTGATTTTGTGCAGGGGAACATTACTGTCCCTTTGGCTTTTGTCAAAAGAGAAAGCATTCTTCATACTGTGAAACTTGCAGTTCAGGCACACTTCTCCACATTTTATATGTGATAGACTGTTATCTTATATACCACATTTCTGAAAAATGAGGATGATATGTTATCTTCGCTATGAAATTAGATTAAAACCTTTTCTAGTAGTTTTCTTTATTGTCAAATCCATTTTTTTGAGTGAAAAATGTCACAAACAGAAACCTATAGGGATGTAGAGAAAATCAACAAAACAACTTCTGCTCCTTTTTCTCTTTTCTCTCTCTTTTTTTTTTTTTTTTTTTTTTTTTTTTTTTTAAATTTAAACCTGNTTTTTCTTTCTTCTGAAATTGCAACAGCACTGCCTCCTGAAGTCATGGAAGTTCCCAAAAGAACCACGTGGGGGGTTAGGAAATGAAATATTCTTCAGGTCATATCAGACTGAAAAAAAAAAGGAGCCACTATGAATCTGTTGTGGAAGGAGGCCATCTATTTCCATAAGAGAACTCATAAATTTTTATGTGGCCTTGTGATTTTCTAATCATCCTTTTTAAAGATCAGCTATATGATATTTTACTAGTCTCCCAACCTGACAGTCAGCTCTGTATCACCATATGAAGTGGTGTAGCTCCATCTCATTAGGGCCACCATCAACACCTGTAGCTATGTCAGCAGGCTGTTAATTGAAAACTTGTGCACAGTTATCTGTTTTTGTTTAAGTTCATGTTTAAATATTCCAGAGACAGGACAAGATGTGTATCTGTGCTCCAATGAGATAGGCTGGGCAAAATGGGCACCTTTTTAAGATGTAGAAGTTGCACTTTTTATTAATGAAAACAAGGAGAAACAAGGACAGCAGTTTTAAAATACAAATTCGGATTGTGATAAACTGGTTCTTCCTTGATGTCAGTTACTCATTTTAAAGGTCCATTTGCTTGATTTCATACAAGATAAACTATTATAGAGATCATAACATTTGAAATGTATTTCACTTTTATTGAATCACTTTAGCAACTATAAAGGAGAGGTTGTGCCAGATTTTTTTACATGGATATGTGCCAGCCAGTGCAAATGTATGAATTATGTATATACGTTAGTGAGTTAAAAAGGCCATTGCCATATAATTTTTGCTGTATGTGCTGCAACCGCAGGAGCTGCAGCTTGGAAAGTTACTTTCAATACTGTGGGCAAGTTAGTCTGTTGATTTTCTTCTGATAGCAAATCTTACTGCTGATTGTAATGTTACTTCTTTCTCAAACAGGTTCAGGTTTAACACATTTCAGATTGAGGTTAAATGACATCTCATTTGTCCATTGTGCTATGTGCTAATATATCAGTCAATTAAGACCTTTTTTTCTGGTTTGGCCTTACCTTCTTAAGGGAAGTTTCTAAGGAAGAGAGTCCAAGTACAGAATTGTGTTATCTTGGCAGGTGGCAGAAGTCTCCTGCACTTGAGCAAGAACAACACAACACTCCTGAGTAGGCACACCTTCAGAGCACCACCAAAGGACTAAATACTTCATTTTGGGGTTCACCAACCAGGAAGGAGGTTGTGTGTAGGGGATGAAGGAAAGGAAGATGGAAGAAAAAGTGCTTTGGGGATTGCTGAATGATGTTGATCTTAAGAGGCATCACAAGTAGAGGAAAAATCTTTGGAGGGGAATATGTCTGGAACACAAGTCTTATGAGGAGCGGCTGAGGGAACTGGGATTGTTTAGTCTGGAGAAGTGGAGGCTCAGGGAAGACCTTATTGCTCTGCAACTACCTGAAAGAAAGTTGTGGTGAGCTGGGAGTCGGCCTCTTCTTGCAGATAACTAGCGACAGGAATAGAGGGAATGTCCTCAAGTTGTGGCATGGGAGGTTCAGGTTGGAAATTTTGAGAAATTTCTTCTCAGAAAGAGTGGTTAGGCATTGGAATGGATTGCCCAGGGAGGTGGTAGAGTCACCGTCCCTGGGGGTGTTTAAGGAAAGGTTGGATGTGGTACTTAGGGACATGGTTTAGTGGGTGGTATTGGTGGTAGGGGGACGGTTGGACTAGATGGTCTTGGAGGTCTTTTCCAACCTTAATGATTCTATGATTCTATGATAAGCTGATCTCTTTGTTGTCTTTGCCAACAGACATGAAGATGAAAGTTGTCAGTCTTTTATATTTTGAGAAATTCACACAGAATAATCCAATCAATATGTCAGCTCATAATTATACAATACATCCAATTACAGGGAAAAAAAAAAACATAATGAGATTTGTGCGGAAAGAAAAAAAGCTGCTGTTCTGAAGAAAAACTGCTTTATTGTCTGAAGTCTTGGAGATGAACTAAAATAACAGGCATGGACACATATCTACTGATAGTTTTCATGTAACTGTATGCAGGTACAAAAAAAAAAAAAAAAAAAAAAAGGAAGGGAAGCTAAACCACCTCTTTACTGATGGTAACAAATATCAATGAGTGCATTTTAAGAGTTGTCATTATATAACAGTCAAATAAGTGTCCAAAGATTAATGGACTTTTTTTTTTTTCTGCCTTTTGCTGGATAGCTCATAGTACACTAATGAAAGCACAGAGTAAAAGTAGCATAAATCATGTAGTGCATTATTCTACTTATTTGTGATACAACTCAGCATAGACCTACATCTCCTTCCCTGCTTTGCCCTAAGGATAAACATAGTTTCAAGATTGCTGCTTCTGGCAAAGGTATGGGTGCATATAAATTAATAGAAATAGGAAGGGTTTTTGCAAGCTATGAAAGTAAGATTGAACTAGATGCAAGCTGGGATGTGGGGGTTAGGGTCTGTTCCAGCAGTGTGAAATTATAATATTTTTACACTGCAGGAATGCAACGAAAGATCAGGCAGTGGCCAGCCACTACCTATGGAATCACAGGTTAAATTAAAAATTCCCGTCCCTATATCTAAAACTTAAATTGAAGTCAATTACTTCCTCAATATAGATTAAAGAAAGACTTTCTCTCTGTCAAGTGACCTGAGGGATAGGATTGCAAGATTCTTTTATTCACAGGTTTTCCAGCATTTACCAGGGGCTATGAGGACCTCCACCCCACAATGTCTTAGTTTATTTGTATTAGGAAGAGATTGTTTTACTTTTGAAAACACTATATTCTTCTAAGAATCATAAGGTTTTGTTGTTGTTCTTGTTGTTTTTGTTTTGTTTTTGATTTGGTTTGGTTTGGTTTGTTTGTTTATTTTTTTCCAATTTGGACCCATCTTCTTAAGGGGAGTTTCTAAGGAAGAATGTCCAAGTGCAAAATCATGGAAAATATAAGAATAAGAAATTCTTCAGTTATAAGAATAAAGAGCAAACTAGTAGTATTGACAGTGTTTCTAAAAACTGCTGCACTTTTTTAAGTTTCATGTATGTCCTTCTCTTCTTCAGTGCATGAAAAAGACCAGGTTCTTTAAATCTCTTTCCTTAATCATGTTGCAATTAAGTGCAAAGAAACTAGACTTTACTGGAAGATATTATTTGGTGTGAGTTTGTATGGCAAACCTCACTCTTGCTTAGTCTTTCTAGCCCATGTTTTGAATCCATTTTACTGTTGGTACTTCACTCAAGCATCCCAGATATGGAAAGAAGGAAGGTAGATCAACTGAAATCTCTTTTCCTTTAGTTCACAAAACCTGTGTCTTTACTAAACATCCTTTTAGATACATATTAGCCGTTGCAGACTGATAATGGGTAACTTAAGCTGGAAATATTTTTGGAATATTTAGATAGCATTATTTAAAATACATTAAAGTATGTATGACCTAAGCCTGCTGTAACCGGTTGCTCACATTCTTTATGTTCTTGCTTTTCATTATATGTGACAAGACTTACAGACTCTGTCTGCTTCCACTATGCTCTGGAGCATTGTTTTACTAGCTATAACACAAATAGCATGTTGCTGATTTTTATCTTTTTTTTTTTTCTTTTTTTTTTTTTTTCCCCTTTACAGTCTATTACTTTGCAGCACAACATTCTGCAAAGGCAAGTAAATTAGATATGCCTGGGGCCCCACGCAGCTTCCACTACCTCAAATTCAATGAAAACTCAATGCACTTAATTATGATTTATAACTGTCAACTTCCATCTATTGTACTTTTTCCTGAAAAGAAATGCCTTTTAAGGTAGTTGCCTTAAATAATAAGTACTGAAGTTGCTGGTTCTGCTTTAGTATTTGGAAAACATATTACTTTATCATGATATTTGCTGTGACAATGAACAGAGTTTTTAAAATAAGTCTTTACTTATATCTCTGCAGGAAATGCAAACAGCATGTCTGGGAGTTTGGCACAAAAGACACCTTTTTCTACCTGTTCCTTTGAGTACCACCATCTAGGGTCTAGCAGTCACGCCTAAATGTTACCCTTAGTCTAGCTTAAGTGTATTTTAGTTTAAAACAAAAAATGTCATGAGAAAACTTTCAGTGATGGAGCTACTAGAACAAATTTGGTTCTGTGTATGTATACAAGCAGTTCCAAAAGCCCAAGTATTTGCCCTACTGGGACAGAGTAAAGAGCATGATGAATTGTTGCATGTGTGATCAAGAAGTGCAAACACTCTGTTGTGTATAGAACACTAACACGTGGCACTAATAATGTCTTCCAGCTAATTTATACAATATTTTTGTACTATAGTAGAGCTCTTCTTTGTTTTTTTTTTGGTTTTTTTTTTTGGTCTTCAGAATCATCTCTCTCACAATTATATCCCATGAGTTTGTTTATCATGGGTATGTCCTCTGATGCATACTAAGGAACTCCTAATTGTAGGTGGGGGTGAAACTTTCCATTTCCAATTTAAAACCAGATGAAAAATCCAGTTAATTAAATGTATAGACTGAAAGTCAGCAGTGCCCTATCTTTGAGTCTTGTTCAATTCTTCTTCAATGCCTTCATACATTTTTGTGAAAGTCAACACTCACTTTTCTTTTTTCTTTAAAATCACTATGTTTTCTGCAGTACTTTTTCCCTCCTTTCACATTCAAATCAATTGTTCTCCTGATTGAGAGGTGTTTTTCCAATGATTTCCAGTTGTTAATTGTGCTTTTCATATCTTTCAAAACTTCTCAGACTGCACACATACTCTCCTTTAATGTGGAAACCTTTTGGTTATCTTCCTACCAAGCTTCCTTCTGATGTTCCAGATGCATTTGAGAAGGTATGAACCTGAAAGTTTCTTTAGATCTGATCCAAAGCGTTTCTTCTGAAATCACTGAATCAAACCACTGAATAGCTTTCTAAAGATCATGTTTTTTCCCAAGGCTGAATTTCCTTACAGCTTCATTAAAGTTCGAATTTTACATAAATTCTGTATGTATTATGCTTAAATATTCAAGATTGTTGCCCACCTGTGTTTCAAACTGTGTTGTTTTCTGATTGGTTAGTACTATAGAACTTGAACTTGACATTGA
>VXAA01000845.1:32525-51728 GCA_013399115.1 Anseranas semipalmata
GCGCTGGCCGTCCTCATCGTGCTCACCGCCAGCCTGGCCCTTGTGGAGCTGCTCTCCGGACCCAGTCTGACCATCTCCAAAGGCTCGCACCCAGTGCACTGCATCATCTTTCTCTCCCTCTTCATCGTCACCAATGTCAAGTACCTGCAGGTCACCCAGCTGCAGCAGATCGTCAAGCTCACCTTGCTCTTCAGCTTCACCTTCTCCTTCCTCTGCTGTCCCTTCTCGCTCGGCGCCTACGGCATAGAGCCCCCCAGCGCCCCCGAGCAGGGCATGTGGCAGCTCATGCTGGTCACCTTCGTCTCGTACTCGCTGCTACCCGTCCGGACCCTGCTGGCCATCGTCTTCGGGCTCGTGGTGTCCGTCTCCCATCTCATTGTCACCGCCACCTCCGTCAGTGCCAAGAGGCAGCGGCTCTGGAGGACGGTGAGAGGGCCGGGCTGGGCCGGGCCGGGCACTGCAGCATGGCACAGCCGCGCGGTGCGTGCCCGGCAGGCGGGCGGGGAAGTGCGGGAGCAGCGCGGTGCGCGCCTCAGGGGCAGCGGGGACTGCATGCCTCCTCCGGCGCAGCCAGTCGGGACGGCGGCGGCGCCAGGAGGTCACTGGAGAGTGTCCGGTGTGTCCCTGGCAGGGAAGTGGGGCGTACGCAGCCGTGCTTCGGCGGTGCCTGTAATTCCCTGAAGTTTCCGGGAGGCAGGGGAATAGGGTGACTGCGGGGAAACAGGACTCTCGGCTTTGTCGCTCGAAGGAAAATAGGGGCTCAGAGGAAGGGGAGCCAGCACCAGTGTTTCGACGGCAGGGCAGGTACAGGGGCACCGCATGCACAGTCAGTGTAAATCCAGCGCATATAAAACCTCTTGACTCAGTACAAACTTGGCATAGACAATAAGCTGCGTGTGCTAATAACGTTTTGATTCGTATCGTCGCTATCTGTCTCAGCCTTGGACCCTTCATGCCCATAGCCCATCTCAGGAGGGCTGTGCAGAAAAACTCAAATGGGGAAACCCACCTCGTTGCTCTCCCAGGGAGCGAGGCATTCCCACTTCATTTTTCCCATGGCATTTGCTGCCCCCTCTCCACAGGCATTACCTGGTATGTCAGTGAACTTCCTAGCAGTTCCTTATCCCCTCTGAATTAATCCAGCAAAATCTCTCTCTGCAGCAAGCATCGTTGGAAACGTGCTGCTGCACTCCTCCCCCTCCCCCGAGTAGCTATTTATAGCCCTGCAGGGCTTTCTCCAGCTCCCGTGGCCTGATGGGCCACACTGGCAGAGGAAGGAGGATAATGGGATGTCTGTATGGGAAACACTAGGGCTGGGAGTTGGGGTTTGCTGCTTAAGGCTCCATTATATGGTGCCTCTGAAACACTGGGAAAGAGAAATATAGGATTTTTGTATCCTCCCTGGTATTTCATTGGTCATGTTTGCCCTCAGGAGAAGCACATGGGTTCTGGGGTCTAGATTGGTGTTAAATAACAATTTAATGCATAATTTAATTACCTAGTACATTACTTCTGCTGAATTCTGGCATTATTCTCCATGGCCTTGTAAGGCTGTGTTGTGATGCTAGGATACACATAGTTGGTGCAGGCATAAACATTGCCATAAGCAGACTTGTACACCTTTGTGCCTGAAAGTGTAAATTCCTTCTTCCTCCTTACATGCACACATGCCCCATAGTGACATACATGTACATACTGGAGATACACGAGGATGATCGAAAGACTGGGGTTACTGAGACATTCAGGATTATTCATGGCTTCATGCTGCTGAGCTGGTGGACAAAATAAATTGTATATTTTGAAGGGAAGAGAGAGATAAGCTGAGCTTTATGGTTTACCCAGATAATCTGATGGTCTATTTTTAAATGCATGATTTAGAGTTTCCATGAGAGGCAGAGCTGATGAAATACAGGAACACTGTGCTTTAAAAGCATCCAAAAGGATACTAAAAACACTAGAATATATCTCTTTAGGGACGGCTATAGATAGCTCTTTTTACTAGAGTACCAGTTAGTTCTTGTGGGAGTCCAGGCTGTCCTGGCTGTCCTGACACAGAGACAGATTTTCCTGAATGCCAAGTAGTATCTCAGTGTGGCTGTTCTAGATGAACAATATAGAGAAACTGACAATAATGTCTGCTCACTAAGTTATCTAACTAAGGATTTGAAAATGAACAATTTTAAGGAGAGGAAATCTGCTAACTTTCTTCATACTAGTTTAACTCAGTTATTCAACAGGCAAGAAGCTGGCTTAGAAATGCATAGAAGCATTTGACTAGCAGCTGATGTAACACATGTACATTTCTTCTTCAGCACTCTCTCCCCCCAGTCAAAGTAATTTCAGTAATTTGTGTGCAGTTCCCTGAACAAGTATGCTTTGCTGATAACAGGAGGCAGAAAGCAGCTCTGAGTCAAATGAAATAAACTCATCTGTGAACTTCCATTGCACAGAAATGTGTTGCTTTTTGTTGCATATTTGCAAGCAAAATGTCTTCTGATTTGAAGACTAACCCTGTGTATAGAAGGGCCCCTTCTGTTATGTAAAAGTTGTTCTGTCTTTTGCAAAGAACAATTTCAAAATGATTGAAAAATTAAAGCCATGTAAAAACCACATCATCTGTATTTTATTTGCCCAGTCTGAGAGTAGCCCAGTCTTTTTTGTAAAGGCTAGAATGGATGTTGTCTCTCAGTCTGGATCTGGTTAGTATCACTGGATTTTATCATGAACATTTTATCGTGAACATGTAGACACTGCATGCAGTCAGCCTGTCAAGGAGACAGGACGGCTCTTTGCAGAGCTGCAACAGTGTGAATCTCTGTGTTCTTTCTTCCAGCCCCTTGCCCCCAAAACTCAAGTGAAAGGGTGAATTTCAATTGCTAAATCGAAATCTACTGTATCCAGAAAGGCAGAAGCACCAGTACCAGACACTGAGACCAGTGTTCTCTTAAAGAAGCCTTTGATTTTTGGATAATTCAGGCAGGGAACAAATTTTATTGTCATTTAATGTGAGCTTTGAAAGAATGTAGATCTAGTAACATCCATTGAAGTTTAACTGGCAAGTTGTCAGCAAGACCGAGTGCTTCATGGTGTTTCAAGTTCAACCTATTAAAAAATGGACATAGGTTATGTTCTGAAGTGGGTTTTTGGATGAGCATCTTCTCTTCCATGCTATATGAGGAACCTCTATATGCAGATCTTTGAATGCCTCACTGACTTCCGTAGTGCTGAATCAGACCCTGAGTGGGTCCCATGGCCTGCTTAAAACTTCCATTCATATAAATGTACAAACACTTCAGCATATAAAAATCAATAGCTCAGCTCATTGTGGGAGAAGTTTGTTATGAGGTCTACACCTTAAAGTACATTTACTTCAAGTGTGATTGTTGTCTGACAGCATAGTGTTGTCTCTGGGTGGTCTGTGGAGATCACAGGCTCATTTCTTCTAGCTCTTGCTACCATTAGATATCATGTCATGTCAGAGCTGAGAGACAGGAAGGTGTGGAAGTGAGAGGAGAGAAATAACGCAAGTGCAGGAACGCAAAGGTAGTTGGGGGAGTAACATGGCAGATCCTGAGCTTCATCTTCCCAATCAGTGGCTGGATTTTACCCAAATGGAAGATTCCAACTTGCCAATCTGTCCTGCTGATTTTCTAAGGGAAATATAATAAGGGATAACACACATATACATATATATATATATATAAAAGTAGAATATTACTCATATGTAAAGTATTATGGGCAACCTTGACCCCATTTGGAGTAAGTTCATGGCAAAAGGCATGCTGACTTCACAGATGTTTTTGTGTATCTTGTTTGACATTGTGATAAGGACATAAATAGTGTATATAGATGATAGCATTTTGGTCATGTTAGTTGGACACTTTCTTTGGAGTCATGAAACAAGATGTTCAAGCCATATCTTGTCTTGAGCAAAAATGTGAGGAAGCATCCACAGCAGGCTGAACCTAGAGATGAAGGTTTAACAACCTTCATACAAGGCATGTAGTCCTTTTTTTTTTTTTTCTTTCCCTGCAGCTGGCAGCTGTACATTAGGTGCTTCAGAGCAGTTACAGAAATCCAAAACCCTGCACCAAGGAGCTTAGACCACTTTTTGTTGTGATGCAGTGAGTGGGTGTTAGAGATATTAAGGGCAGATGGGGTGAGGAAAGCAAAGGCTGCTCACTGAAATTACTCAGCTGTGGAATGTGCACAGTTTCATGACTTACTATTAAATAACTGTTTTTTATCCCTCTAAATATATTTGTTCCCTTCTCTTTTTTTAAAAGAAAAAATGTATGCTTGTTTCCAGAAAATTCAGAATGAAATCATATGCCAACAAAGTGCCCTCACGCATCACATAAATCTTTGTCAAAGAGCAAATCTTTTGAGAAAACCAAAGTTGCAACTTGAGTAACAAAGAGCAAAAGAAAGAAAAGTGCTATCATAAATTAGTGAAATGACATTTTGTTTTCAGCAGTGTGGAGAAATCAAAGTTGCAGTATTTTTCTGGCTGCATTTAAAACTGGTTTCATGCTTTTATTTATCTATTTGTATGATTAGAGCTTTTATTGATTTCGGGAAGTAACAAAATCATAGTAGGGAATGGGTAAACTATGAAAAGTATGACAAGAAGGAAACTGGTAGCAGTTATTTAAAATAATTTATACAAGACTTAAAATTTCATTTGGTATCTTGACACTTTGCAGGTTCATGTGATAGTAATGTGGAACATCACAAGGAATTATCATTATCATATCATTGTATAGTTAATCACTTTTTGTAAGTATTTAAAATGTAATTAAGGAACACATAACTGACAGAATTGTTAAATCTCCACACCTCAGTTTCTCACACAGAAGTCGAGTCTAGCAGCCTAATATAAAAAGGGCTGCAAATTAAAGACAGCTCAGCTCTATTTCATTGTCTTTGTTATTCTGTGCAAAGCTCAGGTTTTCTGCTGCACATGTAAGAAGTACTGCTGAGAGACTGTATGAGTTCATTGTATGGTGCTTTTCAAATATTAGTATCAAGACTATCTCTAGACTTGCAAATACATCTATGCACTAATAATCTGTTTGAATTCACTCTTTTCCTGCCTTTCCAAAGACTGAGACCGCTGTTCTTAGAGATGGGTAAAAGGACTTACCTGTCTTGTCTGTTTATGAGTCTACATTCATGAAGCTTAGCTCCAAATCTCTGTGGTGTCATTTGCAAAAGCCCTGTTTCTCCAGCACAATCATATACTGAAGAACTGAGCTTGGCTACTGATCATAATGATTTTTCCTTCTCTTGGGCAAAAGATATCATACCTAAATTAGGGAGACTTTGTCCTTCTCACAGAAAGTTTTACATGCCCTTGAAGGTGTCTTTTGAAGTTTACCTAGCGTTGCTGGTCCTCTGTAAAGGTGAGGATTTAACACATATATAATCCATTACCTAATGCTAATGGAATGAGAACATTACTTAATGTTCTCAAATAAATTATTTTCACAGGAAAATATCAGGTGCTCTCTTTTTTGTTGTTGTTGTTGTTTTTTTTTTCCTTGTGTATGATAGTTGCTTCCATTCCCACTAAAAAATCAGTTACAACCACTTTGTACAAGACAGTTGAAAACCCTTTTTTGAAACTGCAATTAAAAAAATCTAAAGCTGATATATAATGCACTACTGTGTTACAGTAATCTGTAGCACTGTTCCTAAATGAAATTATGTTATTGAATGATACAAACCTAGGAATATATATGTATATTTTTTGTTATTGCAGCTAAGGGGTTCAAGAGTGGAGTTGTATGAGGGAAAGGTCTTTTCTTCTTTAGGGTCATAGTTCAAATGTAGATTGCAAAAATTTGAGTTTCTTTACTATTTGGAGGTTTTTTGATGGCCTACCAAAGTGCATAATACAGACTGATTACAATAGTCCAGTTTCTGAGATGCAACCATGAAGTTTTTTTATATGGCATCATTGTTGGTAACACAAAACTCAGTAGCAAACTTAAAAATTATTTTCTTAGTTGGTGGGCAAACGTAAGTGCTTTTTTGCTAAAATTGTTTATAAGGTAACATGTATGACTTTTGTGGAATTATAATGAAAGTTCACCAGGCCTCTGCATCGATGGTATTAACATATCTAGATAATATAACAGAATGAGAGGAAAACATCCATCCAGAGTATTACAGAGTCTGCTGCCATGTTTTATTTTTAACATGCTGGGTAAATACTGTGATTCTTACTGTGGCAAAAATCACACTGAGCCTAACTCAGTCCGAAGGGAGAAAAAAGGGCTTTGACTTGTTGGCAAAAGACAGCAGTGCGACATGTAAGTAGACACTGGCTATAGTATGATCTCATCCTGTGGCATACTGCAATGAATGCAAAGTATTTTGAGGGTCTTTTTCTCTTCAATAAAAGGGGGGTAAGTAGTCATCTGGAAACTACAGGGTTTGGTGGTTTAAAAGTTGACATGCAGCAAGCTATCTTGGAATAGCTGAAGAAGAGAAAGCCCTAGTGGTCAGCTTGTTTATCCTCAGCAGAAATATTTCTCCCTTTAATATCTAGAGATCTCGTTTTCAGAGTTGGTTAAACTATCTCCTGTTGGAAAGTTTCATGGGATCAATGTAGATGTTAAGGTCAATCTGTGGCTTTGGCATATCACTGTAGATTTTGGTTGGTATTATCAGAGCAGTTTCTGAGTTTAGTTCATTTGGGGAGTTTCAAGTGACAAAGAAGTACCATATGAAAAATTGACTCTATTTAGCTTTCTCCATCTTCATTCAGTAGGTACAATGCTTCCTGTTAATTCATCATCTCTTCAGTGATGAATTTCTAGACTGGCACATGATTCCCTGAGCATTGTGAAGAATATAGAAATATTTTTTAAAGGCTAAATTACTGAGATGCTAAATAATCAGATACTAGAATTCCTTTTAACAAGGAAGGAACCAAAAGATTGCTTCCACCTTCTACTTTATGGATTAATTTAGTTATTATTAAACTGTCAGAAACAGAAGACTGTGTCAGGCATACATAATGCCAACCACAAGAAACAAAGTGCTTTTTGCACCAACCTGTTGATGCCCTTGGGGTTTGAAGCACACTGTCACAGCATGGGGTGCTTCATGTACAAGCGCCACATTATGTTGGTGCCAGCAGTGTAACATGTGCAAACATAGCAGAAATTCCAGCTAATATATTTTCTCCTCTGACTCAGGGAAACTGTAACACAAAGCTTTGCATATAGAAGAGGAAAGCCTTGTTGGTGACATGCTTTGGTGTACCATGTTCTGATGCATTCACTTTCTGTACTATGGAGTCACTCCCTCCATTTTAGATTAGTTGTGCCTGTGCCATTTCTAAAGGTGTGTAGCTCTGTACTGTCCCATCTGAGGCATGCTTTTGGGAATCTGTTGGTCAAGCTTAGTTATGTAAGCTTACAAACTCTGTCATGTAGGCCAGGTTCATTTTAGCAATACAGCCTTTTGCCTTCTATGTTGTAATCTCACCTCTGGGTGGATCTTACAGTGACATAAGAGTGCTAGCACAGATCTGTACTGCAGCTGAGAAAGACTGGGAGATGTTTTGGCAACCAAAACATCAGGCAGAGGTCTGGCGGAACTTGGTTAGAAGGCCATCTCACAGGCAGCATCAAAAGCCAAAACCAGAAATAGAGCCTCATAGCCATCTTCAATTCTCTTCTTTGATGAAAGACTGTATCAGGAATCCAGGAAAACAGCCGGAAAGATTGCACAGGGCTTATCTGTTTTCTGGAAAGTAACCTTCAAAAGAAAAGTTGGCTAGGTTTCTTTATTTATTTTTTCTTAAATGCAGTGTCACTGTGTATAGCAATCTTATCTGAGGACAGATAACAGAGAGTTAGCAAAGCCTGGTGATAACTGGTAAATTATCATCTCACCTGCCATCTATGTCCGGAATAGTAAACCTGGAAAACATTAGCAGATGTGATGACGTATGATGATGTGTGGTGCTTGAGTAAAGCCTTCTGAACACAAATCAGAAAAATCTAGTGTTGAAGGGTAGATATACAGAGTCTAGTAGGAAGGCAGGCTCCTAGGTGGGTGATTAGGGTTAAACAAATAATCCTAAATCCAGCTGTTTATTTCTTGGTTTCCTAAAGCAGCAATCAATGGCCCAGTTTTACTCTCAGGCCACAGTTTAAGTCTGCATTACCACTGAAAAAGTAGTCTGTTGACATGGATACACATCCCTGTTCGCTCGTTTTCACCACACAAACACTGCTGAAACCCTGCACTGAACGGATCAGGGAACTAATGCAGATTAGAACGAGCCTAGCAACATGGGCTCTCGGACAGATGAGCACTTGTCCTGTTTGTGCCTGTATGGGCTTCTGTGCGGGCACTAGTAGGCTGGGATCAGGAACAAGGAACCAGTGAAAGAGAGAGGGCAGAACTGCCTCTTTTTTTTTTTTTTTTTTTTTTTTTTTTTTTTGTTTTTTTTNTTGACTGTTCTGTTAGTTTATGTCCTCTTAAAGTGTTGTAACAACAGCTATGTGGTCTTCACTGATATATATGAACGTCAGTGGGAATAAAGTTAGCCCTGATGACATCTTTTGTAAAATACACTCTAACTTTTCTCTTTATAGCTAGTCATGTTTGCATAAATTTAAATCCAGGAGTCTGGAAAATAGGTAGATCAGATGATATGATTAAAGGTTGGGATGATTTGGTATATCTGCTAAAACAGATCCTGGAACATCTTTCAGAATGGGTGCCAAAACTTTGTAAGCAGTTTGCAAGCAGAAATTACAGTTAAGGAAAAACAATTATATTTTCTTATGTTTCAAAGACCCTTTAAAAGTAATCCAAAGATCCCCACTTTAGCCATTAATATAGAGGATCTAGTCCTTTACATGGTACGAAAAGAAGGAAGGGATTTTTAAAAATGGCCAGTAACAAATACAATTTGTTTAAAGATTTTGAATTTTTAAAAATTTTGAATACCATTTTAGGCACCTTTAAATGGTCCAAAACTTTACAAATTGCTTCAGCATCCATAAAGGTGTTTTATATTGATATCTATTATGGTGGACTGAAATGGGTGAATCACTAGAACCCATTATTTCTGGAGCAGTTAGAGACGATGGTGTCACTAATATCAATTGTAGAAGAGGCTGTATTTTTAGATTGGAATTCAATGGGCTTTGCATGTTAGTGTGGAAACGTTATGTGAATAAGTTTTTTTTTTTCAGAATGAACAGAGGCTAGCTCCTCTGCATACAGAATAGGCAGTTTCTATCTTATGCTATTATTTGGCTATATTTGGTTTTAAGTACCTAAGTTACAAGGAAGATGATCAAAAAAAAAAAGAAAATCTTTATTTTGAGAGCAAAGTTGATATCCTGTAATAATCTGTGCATCTCATCTCCAATGCGTCCAGTCGTAGTCAAGAGCAGAAGCAGGCTTACAATATATTTAAATTCATCCTGTAATATCTTTAAAGTCTTGAATAATTCTGTAGTTGAATGCATTCAAATAAAAATGTCTTGCAGCAAATTCTGGAAAAGACAAAAGACAGCTTGCTGAAAAATAATGATTAAGTGCTTTAAAATGCAGTAGTTGTATAACCTGAAATCAATCTCAAGTTACTGCTTGCTGTAGCAGTGCACAAGTAACAGGCAATCCTTTGTCCTCTGCTAGATATGGCAAAGAAAAGGAAAAAAGACTAGAGACAGAGAACCAAGATAATTTTCCAAAACTCAGAGATCAATCAGAATAGATTGCAAACCTCCTGACTCCAGCTGCAGTTGTCTGGGACAGGGATTTCATAAAGACAAGACTTCATTTTAAGCATCACAAAGCCCCAAGGAATAGTTTAAAATATTTCCATTTGCTCTGGGCTAAGCCATACTGCCATGTTTTCTTCTTTTCAATTAATTCAAGATGAACCTTTCCTGTGGTCTCCATGACTCAGGGAAGTACATTCATAAAAGTAAGGTGTTTCATGTTACAGTTAAATGGAGCATGTTTATGAGCCACTTAAACTTTTTTCAATGTATTTGCTTCAGTAACTTTGCTATTAACTACATAAGATGTAGATAAAAGGTAAATTTTGTTTACCCAAAGGAATGGCATGATTGCACACAGTCAAGAATAGCTGTTCACCTATATGTTTTCCAGTAACAGTTGGAATTGTTTCACTTCTTTATGGGAAACTGAAGCTACAAATACGTTTTTGAATAATTTTCTATCACTTTTTAGAAGAAAGGATCTATAGTTCATACATTTTAATAACTATTTATTATAATTATATATCCCAGATATATTGCTGAGATGCACATGAATGGACTTGTGCCAGAACATATTGTATATTAATTCTGATATTGCCAAGTAGCTGTAACACTGAGCAATTTGAAATCTGAAAAAAAAAAAAAAAAAAGAGCATGGTCCTTGACAGGCTTTTTAGAGGCAATAAATAGGTTTACCTACAAAGGGTTTTGGCTTATTGTTGCTGCATGATATGAAAGAGAGAGATGCAAGATGTGTGTACCTGGTTAGGTTGAGAGGGAGCTTGAGTGAGTCAGTGATTATTCAAACCAAAAAGAAGAGGGGAAGCTGCCCTTTAGCCTCATGTTAACTGATGGTAATTCCCAGGAGCTGCCTTATGGAATTCTGAGTTAGAAGAATCTTGCCATGCATGTTATGGCTTTTTACCTGTAGCTTTATATTTGGCACCACATACTTGAAGCATACCTTAGAAGAACAAATCAAAATGATCAAAGAATAGATAAAAAAAATACGTGATGAATTTAAGTAGTTTTGTTTTATAAAATACCATGCAAAATTACCGTTTCACTTCTCTTGTATGCTGTCATTTGTGATACTTCCACTCTGCCTGTTTTTGCTATTTGAATATTGCAAATGCTAATTTAAAAAATACAAGTGCTTACACAAAGATAGAGCACATTTATTCTGAAAGTTATTGGAAGAAGTATGCTGCCTGATTTCTATTTTTTCCTCTTTCCTCATTCAGTTTTTCCCTCCCAAAGGAAATGAGTCAGAGGCTTCTTAATTTCTGCATTCTGTCTGTCTCTTTTTCTCATTACTCTTCTTGCACAAACTTCTCACAGATTTCGCCTCCACTCATCTCTAAACATGGCTAGAGGAATGCCTCTTTTTGACATCTTTTCTGGATTGGTTTATTACATGGAGCATAAATATTTCTGCATCTTGTCCGCAACTCCCGCTTGTGCAAGACTCTCAAAAGAGGAATTAATTTTGGTGCTGCTTTTATTCCTTACGCTTTTCAAGAGCAGAAGTTGATGCAGAAATGAGAAAAATCACAGGCTATCTCCCTGAATGTTCTGCTTCTTCCTGGAATAAACACTTCACCTAGTGACTTCAGTTGTGGGTTTGCTTGTGTGTAAACATCAAGATTCCTCTTTAGACCATTTTTCAGTATCTGAGTCCAGAAAAGACAAGGAAGTAGATTGACTGTTTCTGCACAGTGTTTTGTACAACTTAAATTTGTGAAACTCTGATAGTGGCTGAGGGTTTGATTTTCATTGTTGAAAGAATTCTTCTAAAAAATAAACTTCTCCCTGCTGCTAACATTATCAGCATTTTGTCAGTTAAGTATTTGACCTAAATTCAACTTTTTCTGCCTGCATAATTTTAGCTTTATGAATTTTATGCTTTCTGTAAGGTGTTCCCTTTTACTCTATGATTACACTGTAGGTCCTAACCTTACAGAGGTTTCTGGGTGCAGCCTCAGGGTCATTATTGAACAGTGGTATTTGGACATGCTGACAGTACTTAAACTGCTGGTGTTCCTTTTATTTCTTTTTCTATTTAGTTAGAAGTTCTCTGTGTAATCCTGACAAGCAAGTGTAACATCATAAGTATGCTGCTCTTGACTTTCCGTAAACACATCACAAATGCACTTTACATGTTTTTTTTTTTTTTTCTGCTTCTTGAAAGACTATTTATCCTCAGTCAAGAGAAACACACACACACACACAAAAGCAAACATACCAAAAAAAAAAACAACCCACACCACTCAATCTCCTTAAAGTGAAGTGTCTTTTTTTTTTTTTAAATACTGACAGTTCTCATCCTCCGAAGCTTTGATGCAAATCTTAAAAGCCTCTGGGACAATATAAACTGTGGACCTTTACAAATATAGTTTCCAGGGCAACTAAAGGGCCTGCTGTTTCATAAACACCGTTCTCAAGGAGAAATGTTTGTCTGTCTGTTGGAAGATTATTTTACATTTAAGCACATTCATTTTAAAATCATACCCCCTCCTGAAAA
Source organism: Anseranas semipalmata (assembly GCA_013399115.1). Taxonomy (NCBI): domain Eukaryota; kingdom Metazoa; phylum Chordata; class Aves; order Anseriformes; family Anseranatidae; genus Anseranas; species Anseranas semipalmata. Next base: position 44,811 of record VXAA01000845.1, read on the forward strand.
AAATACCTCTAGCATACTAATTCAGGTCTGGATTATTTGAAAGTAAGGCAAGAAAATATATTGTACAGCTGCATTTGTAAGTGAGGGCTGTAAATAATGTGATACAAGAAGGCTGGCAGATTTCCTCAGATGCTGTAACAGGATTCGGCATCCATCCTCTAGAGCCCAATGAGTGGCTGACGTGCAGCCCCCCTTTCAGCACCCCCTCTGTATCGGAAGATCACTGTTAAATGCCAGGTGATGTTTTTATTGTTGTTCATTTGTGAAAAGGGACATTTTTTTGGTTGACAGAATATATTTGGATGGTAGCTGTACTATGAAAAAATTTATACTTTGGTATGGTATCAACATGTGTACTTTCCATGTGAAAAAAGTGATTGTGTTTATGACCTTGGTTCAGAAACTCCATATGCACTCATAGAACACTTGAATAATATCCTCTTTGAACAGGTTAATCATTTTCAGTGACCAGCACCATTTTTGACCTTTAGGCTTTGAATCAAATTCTTTGTTGTTCTGCTTTGTGATGGTATACTTCTCCATGTGATCACAGCATTATAAGTTTGTTTTTTTTTGCATATCTTCTTTAAATATTAATGTAGGACCAGGAGAGAGCATGTAAACCCTGCTCTTCTTATATGATGTAATCAATGTAGTATCTGAACAGCTAATTAATTGACTTGGCTGGACTTAAATGACTTGTCGGTAGATTGAAAATCAAGTCCAAATCAAAGATGTAGAAAATGATTTGAATGTCTTTCTAACTTGCCTGGGGTAATGCATTTTCAGTATATGCACTGTGATTAGTCTTGGTGAGCTTTAGGGAACCCGGTAAATACAGTGGTAATATTATTTGGTTTTCTTGTGCAACTAAAGAGGTGTTTTTAGGTACAGTAATCTTGGAAAATGAACGAGATCTTGTCCTCAGCTTTGCATAATTCTTCCTGATTTCTGCACCAAATGCATTCATGCATATCTGAGTACTATACAAAACAATGACTTAGATTACAAGCTTGTTTTAATTATGTGTACTCAATTCAATACATTTTGAAGAGTTACTCCAGATTTTCACTAATTTTAAGTGACATGACAACTTGTGCTTTTTTTGCTAGACATCTGTATCCAGTGAAGTTAGTTCACACAGGATTAGAGACTCCGTTATTTCCTATTTTTTAATCTGTTTGTTTGCTCAAGATTCCATCTATCCATTCCTCTTTCTTTCTTTCTCTGTTCCCCTCCCCCCCTCACTGTCTCTTTCTCTCTCTCTTTCTAAGGTGATAGGGGAAATATAATAAACACTATGTTTTTTTTCTTCATTTATTTTCATCCCTCAGATGTTGACTTCACTGTGTTCATGAAGGCTGCTCAGATGATGAGTAGCACAAGACTAGCACACTGGAAAATCTTTAAAGAACTATACAGGGATGGAGCCTGTGACCTTCTGTAGGAATGCATTCTATGAGTTCACTGGGGATTTTGATTAGAAGTGCTTAAGGAAAAGTAAAGTACAGATTTCAAGATTTGGTCTTCTGTAGTGTTTGGTGGATTAAAGTATTTTAACTTATGAGACTTGGAGCAAATACCTTTTTTTTTTTTTTTTCACAGAGAAGGTTTTTTTTTTTTCCGCTGAGAAGTAGTGACCTTCTCAGATCTCATCACCAAACTGGTCAGTAAATGCAAGAACATTTAAATAAAGATCTCTAAAGGTATCCTCCACTCACTCTTCCCCTTAGAAATAATTTAAGACATGGTGATGACTATATTATTTATTGAATACTACATTATCCATATATTCAATCAGATTGGAACTATGAGGCAGAGGTCCTCACAGGTATTTATGTCTCAGAGCCCACAGGCTGGGTTTAGAGACAATAAAGCATCTACATATATGTGTGGATTCACACCTAAGTCAGCCCATGGATGGGCTGTTTTCATCTGCTTCATAGTATTTTGCATGACCAGGCTTTTACTAGAAGATACCCTGAAAGCCTTGGATACTGATGGGAGCTCTGGTTCACACAGAAGCAAGTTCTAAGAATAGGCAGGAAATTGTTTATTTACCAGTAGGGCTCAGTTTGATGAACGTCAATTCAGGAATTGCTTGCTATTTGTCAGACCTCAAATCAGGAGAGCCACATACAACCTGGGAAGTACAAAAGTATGCAGATAGAAATGGTTCAGTGTGTCCCTGTTGCCTTGGCGCAGCAAAGCAAAGGTGGTAAAACTTCAAGAAACTGCTTTAACTACCTTTCCTCTGCATTTGTTCCTAGGGAGACCTGACTCTCCCTGTTCCCTGATGGAGGACCTTGGGCTTCCAGCTTGGGCCTGAGGTGGATACCTCATAATGACTTAAGCTGTAGAGGCTGTCTCATGATAATGTTCCAGCTGAGCCAGGTGTATTTGTTTGAACGTCTTTGAGGAGTGCATACAAACCTATTCTGGAAATGTCTTAGACACTGAATTCAATTTGGACGGAAACATCTGAATGGTACCTAGTCATGCAACTCTCCATGATCTCAGTGGAACTAATCCTCTGAAACTGGATGTTAGTTCTTGCAATGCTGAACAGAGCAATGCAGAAAGAACTTTTAAAGCTAGAACTTTTGTATCGTGTAGGAAGGTTGTGGAAGTTTCACAGGACTGAGTTCCTGCTGCATGGCCATTTGAGTCAAACTGCTTTACTCATGGGCATCTTCATGAGGACCACAGGTTGGTAATTCACTAAATGTGCATGTGAACACTGTGCACTGTGGATCTAGTTTGTTTGGTATTGGCGTCTGTTAATTATTAGACTGTAGCAAGATTTTATGTTTCAAAGGTCGATATACCAGAGTCACTGGTACCAAACAGACGATCAAAAGTGAATACTAAAATGGTACCAGTGTAATTGTGTAACTGTTTGCTCAGGCATGGTAGTAAAAACTTATTGATAGGTGCTTCATTAATTATGGGAGCCTATCCAAACAGGAGAGTTTTATTTCTACATTCAACAATTAAGAATTGAACTTTATTTCCTGATCCAGAATATACTTACCACCATAGCTCTAGTGACTTGTATAAACAGAAAATCCACCCTGTACTCTTTTTCACTTTGTTAATTCTGTGTCTGATTATAAGTATTTATTGAATAACTCCAGAATACATTTACCATCACTGAATTACTACTGAATTAGTACTGAAAATATTAAAAGAGACTTTTCTTGTGGCCATATGCTCAGTAACAGGAGTAATACAGCTTGCTATGCTCAGATCTTATACAGAGAAAGAAAGATATGATCAGACAGAAGCACACAGATAGGTGCTATCTGTGTTACCAGGAGGGATCATGGCTGGGCTATCATGTGGTTGTTAACTGCACAGCTTATGTTTTTGTTCTTAATCACACTGATGAGCACAAGCAATACAACACTGGGGCTGGGGATTTCCAGAGCATCAGTAATCATTGAAGACAGAGCATACAAGAAGAACATGCTAAGTTTTAATGTTAAGAAGTCTGCTGAATCTGTAGGTGTGGCTGAGTTAAGCTAGTATGAAGATATTTTAAAGAATAAAAGTATTTTTAGAATTTTATTTGGCTCTGCTTAAAAGCAGCATCATAGCCCTTGTACAACTGAAAGGGGAAGGTTTCTTAAGCTATGATATGGGAAAGATGAAATGGCCTGTAGCTTCTCTTAAAATAGAGGCTGTTCCTTAGTCACCTCTCACTTGACTGTTAATATACAGCACCACCCCTCATATTAATAACCCTTAAGAAATTTAATGTCATGCAGAGAAATATAAGGGGAAGTGAGGGACAGGCAGAATTTAATCATACAAGCAAATCAACCCCGAAAAAACTTCTACTTGCCTTTCTCTAATATCTTTTTAACACTTTTGCTCAGAAAACTAAATTTAAAACAAAGAGGAAACAAAGCACAACTGAAAAAACAGCAAAGATGTGAACCAGGATTTTGCTGATCTGGGCAGTGTGTTAGTGAAGAACAGAAAGATGGTCCCTGCCTCTTCCCAAATAAATCTTTTATGTTTCTGCTTGATGGTAAACAGTAAATATTAAGACTGAAGTACAACAGTAGTTGATGATAGTAATCATTTCATCCACATTGCCTTAAGGTATATGTTTGTACCTTTAGAAATAAGCTGATTTCAGGGAAGGTAAGGAACTGTCACCTCCGTTCAAAAGCTTTCTGTATCTTCTGGAAATAATTTTACTGTCTTTACTGCCAGTCATTGTGATACCATGACCTACCTACCTCTGAAGGTATGCTTTTGGTTGGCTGGTACTGAGCTCTTCAGCAGAGTACTTCTGGCTATCTTGAATAGTTTGCTATGTGTGTGTACTTCAGGCACTGATTTGTTCCGAGAAAAGAGTTTCTCATCACAGCTTGAGGAATGGTCACAACTGCCTGTAATAAATACAGAGATTTATACAGCAGAAAGTAAGGCCAAATAAAAGGATTATAGTGGAGAGAGGGAAAGGTGAGCTTAAACTGAGGGCAGTGTTAGGGAAGCACCCAAGAAGCCAGCTGAATGTTAGAGGATTGCAGTGCTCTGCTGTTTTTCTGCTTGGGATGAAGTGAGCCTTCTCTCAGGTATTTGCTTTGTGTACAATGTCTGTGTGAGATATTTGCTTATCTTTTAGAGAAGGGGAATCTGTCTCTGTGACTTGTCTGTGTGACTATGGAGTTACTCACTGGTTTTGTGTCAGAATATCTAGACTTTCATATCATGTTTACCTTCATGGAGATTATGGTCAAGAACATGATATTTTCAATAATCAAAGAAAGTTTTATTTTATGGCTCATTACCTAGTTACAATTTTATATTTCCTTCACTGCACCCAGTGCCTGGGGCATGTTCAATGATGCTGTCAGTACAGTAGTTCTATAGAGATTTTACTGGTGCCTGTGCTGTAGGTAGCAGGCTTTGGAAATTGCCCCCTACTCCCTTATTTTTTTTCTCTCTGTTTTCCTTTTCACTGTATCAGAGTTGGATGATCTCTAATTAAAGTTAATTCAGCCCCTCGAATTATGTCAGGCTATAGGTAACCATGGTCTGTGATCTACAATGGTAACACAAATTCCAAAGCAATGTCAAACTTGCACAAAACTATGAGTCAGATAACAGCCAAATCAAATATTCCACGTGCATAGTCAATTCTAGTATGAAAAATGTTTTTCAGGAGACCATTCCATACACTTAATCAGTATCAGTTGTAAAAAAATCCTGAACAGACAAAAAAGGCAAAACGGAAGCGTTGTAGTAATATATAAGAATCAAAAGCATGCCTGGAGGTAGGCATGTTCTGTTTTTTTTCTTCTTCTTTTTTTTTTTTTTTTATTATAATTATACCTGGCTTCAGAGACAACTTGCATAAGGCTGAGTAACTGTAGACTCTAAATTATTTTACAGGACATATTTAATTTTTCATTATTATCTACTTTCCTTATTAACCACATTAATCAGGTCTACACAATGAAGATCCCAGAAAAAAGCTGGGAAGTGGAGTAGGAACTCTTCAAGAGCCATACCTTGTAACCTTCCTCCTTTTTCTCTGTCTCTCAGATCTGCACACAGCCAGCACACACAGTGGGCACCAGAGCCACATGGTGATGAAAAGAGGAAAGAGAGAGGAGAGGAACAGAGAGGAAAGGAGACTGAGGGGAGACCCCATGGCAGCCTACAGCTTCCTCACGAGAGGCAATGGAGGGGGAGGTTCTGATTTCTTCTCTCTGGTGACCGGCAATAGGACCCGAGGGAACAGCACGAAGCTGCATCAGGAGAGGTTCAGATTGGATATTAGGAAAAGGTTCTTCACCAAGAGGGTGGTCAGGCACTGGAACAGGCTCTCCAGGGAAGTGGTCATGGCACCAAGCCTACCAGAGTTCAAGAAGCATTTGGACAATGCTCTCAGACATATAGTTTGATTTTTGGGCGGTCCTGTGTGTAGCCATGAGTTGGACTCAATGATCCTTGTGGGTCGCTTCCAACTCGGGATATTCTATGATTCATAGAATCATTGCAGGCCTTTCAGTCCAATAACTAAAATGGTGTTCCCTTTGCAGGCTGGCCACACTAGTGCTCGTACCAGCAAGGCACATGGGGCAGAGTGTGACTATCAGGCCTGCGGTGCCAGGTTGCTTGCCATGGTTGTTGCTGCCCGTCAGATGGAGGTCAGTGGTGGGGCAGATACCATCCACACCCTGCGGTGACTCAGCTTCAAGGACTACCAAACCAGCTCATACTTTTGACGTGCCGTGAACTTTACTTTTTTACACTGTGGATTGTATTCTGTAGAAATACTCTGGGTTCCAATATTAGAAGCAAGGGTAGATGTTAGTGTCATCATTTGTTTGAGTGGGTAGACTGTCACGTAAAATAATTGGACCTTTTTTAATGATAAGTACATAGTAAATCACTTGGCAATGAGTATACCTTTGAGTAACTGTTTAAAGCAGAATTGCAAGAAAAATGTAAATGCACAATTTTCACAATTCACAGTAAATGTTGCTTCTGACTTTAGTTTGGCAAACACTGTACTTATTCCACATATTTTTTTATTAATACTTACTGAAGAAGCACGTTGATCAAAATATTAAATCCCAATTCTAAACATTTAGGTCCTTTCTCGTCACAAAATCACAGAATCATTTAGGTTAGAAAAGACCTCCAAGATCGTCCAGTTCAACCTATAACCTCAAACTAACAAGTCCTCCACTAAACCATGTCACTAAGCTCTTCATCTACACGTTTTCTGAAGATCTCCAGGGATGGTGACTCAACCACTTCCCTGGTCAGTCTGTTCCAATGCTTCATAACCCTTTCAGTGACGAACTTTTTCCTAATATCCAACCTAAACCTCCCCTGGCGTGACTTAAGCCCATTTCCCCTCGTCCTATCACCTGGCGCTTGGGAGAAGAG
>VXAA01000846.1:14339-26177 GCA_013399115.1 Anseranas semipalmata
TTGCAATAGAGACATTTGGCCTCATTAAACAATTACAGAATAAATCAGAAGGAGCCGGTTCCAACCATTATATGGGAGATAAACAGTTTTTAAAATGTGACCTAATTAAATAATTACTCAATAGACCACAACAATTTTGATCTGTCATGTAGCTAATGTGCAGTGTTCAAAAACTACCTAATTAAAGTAATTATCCAATAGAGTTGATGGTTCTAAGTGAACCAATTCTTTTCTTTGGGTACTTGATGCCCAGACAAAAACATTCAAGCAATGTAATTGCATAATTTCTTTAAGGGGGTATTCTGCTCTATCAATCAATAATATACTAAGGTCTTCTCCCACTTCTTTACTTTTCAGCTTTTTAAACTGTGAATCAGTTGAAGACATCACAGACTTTTGTGATCTCTGGGTGACAAATGCGGGGTTATTTCAGTCTTAGACAAAAATCAGAGATGCCTCTTCAGTGACCATGTAACTCTTCCTTTCTCTGTTTGCTATACTTTCATTTAAAAGGAAATATCAGAGGCCCCTTTGTAAATGTGGACTCTTTGTATGACACCTACTTATCCTACCCTAACACTAGTATACATATTTGAAATGCCAGCGTGAGATACTATCAACTGGACAGTTTTAATCATTGATATATTATTTCAGCTAAGCTTTCCTAATATGAATGCATTTTATACAAATGACTGTACTTTGTCTAGAATCATTTAATCTTATCCTGCTTCTCTCCTTCCTCCTTCCTGCTCCTCAGTCCTCAGAATAAAAGGAAGTATCAGCAAAAGCGCAGTTTTGCCAATATAACTGTGCTTATATTAGCAGTTTTGCCAGCACAGTTCTGTCAATCACACATCCCACTTTACCACCCTCCTCATCAACATAGCTGTTCCAGCAAAATTTTGTATTACAGTCCTGACCTGAGTCTCATTAAAGTGGCTAAGGGTCATGGGCTATAAAGTCACACAGTCATGTTTGGAAAACAGCAACTTCCTATCTTCTATTCAGTTTAATTGGTTTTGAACTTAAATATATTTGAACTTGTTTTCGAGTTTTGACCAATATTTTCCATGGCTAATTTTGATTTATTTATTTATTTATTTTTAGTTGCAGAAATCTGTTACCTTTTCAGAGATCTGTACTCTGAGAACTCAGCTATTTTTAATCCCTGGTCATAGGGCTATGGCTGGGGAGTTTTGAAGGAGGATCCAAAAGAAGAGAGATATCTAAGTAGTTTCAAGAAAATGGGATAAAGGTTTATAACAACCAGAAAGAGACCAAAGAGATGGAGGAGGAAAAAGAACTCAAGTACCATAAATGCCTTCATTAAACTCAGTCTAAACTTCCAGAACACCTTTTTTTACATTGGTGGGAGATGTAACAGCTTGTTAGCTTTAAGAACAGTAGTCTCTTATTTAGGAACTTATACAAATCTTTGCATATTTAATTATAGTCATCCAAGTGTAAATTTATTGTATTTATTTTTAGAAATATTCTTAACCTTCTGTGACTCTTTGCATTGGTAGCCGTAATTAAGTGACATTTGTTATTCACTGTGCTATTTCTGATATCATAATGAAGCTTGTAACACGTCTGTTCTTGTGTTAACCTAATTGACTCCAGAACTTCACAGACATAATATAAACTAACTGAAGTCCTTTAGCTATGACAGTGAAATCCCAAGTCATCACTACAGAGTGACAGCTTCACTGTTTGTAACGATGAAAGACAACCTACCCAGCACTAGACAACCCACACAACTGTCCAGAGGAGCTTTGATTTGGAACAGGGTAAAGAGCATATTGAAAAGCCAGTAGAGAGATGAGAGTCCTGAACTTAAATCAGAACCACATCTATTAAAACAGTAAGTCTATTTTCAGGACTTTTCCTTGTTTAAGATTATCCAAAGTGACAATATGCCAAAAGAAACAGTTTTGTTTTAGTCTGGAAAAAAAACACATTAGTTAATAATGCAAAGCTTATCCTTGTTTTTACAGTAACTGCAACCAAGTAACTGAGATGATAAGATTCCAGTGCAGATTTTAAAATGTTTATATTTCATAGATACTAAAAAGTTCATAAATAGGATCCCCATTCTGCTTAGAAAGAACTTATGTTTTATTTTTGTAAATCCTCTATGCAGCAAATATAGCAACAGTCCAGATTTTCCACTAAAGAGCAATGAATTTTGTGATTTCTTTGAAACTTACCTTTTTCCTTCTTAGCCATATCAGTCATTCAAAACCTTTCATAAGAGCACATCCTAATTTCTTTGACATACATGATGAAACTGACTTCGATTCCTGGGAGAACACATTTGGTTACACAGGTCTCTGTTCTGTGACCAAAAATCTTAGTGTGTATTTTTTGTTGGTTAAAAGGGAGTAGACGTATTAAATATAAGGTTGGGACACATGTTTGAGGTATGCAAAGCTATAATGATTTTCTTCAGCTGCTAAAGGGCAAGCAGAGTCACACAAAGCATATGTCTTCTCTCTGTCAAAGTAAGAATAGAATGGCCAGTCTCATTCCATAATTGTCCAGTACTGCAGTTGGAAGCATAATATTTTAACTTCTTCCAACATTTAAAATCAATCCTTAAAAAATTTCTTTCTTGTCATTCATTGGTGATTAGTGCTGTGGAAAATTAGAAGGAGGTATGGAGAGGGGGAAACCAGTGAATTTTCAAAAAAATTTGAAGATGATATAAGTGCTACATTTCCTCCCACCCTGGGCATGTATTCCTGCCTTGTTCCTTTATCCAGCTGGCCCAAGAAACTGATTCAATTGAAAACTAAGTGGTGTTGGCCAAGTCAGCTTCCTGATCTCATCATATAAGCACAGTTGCTCAATTTTTATTTTTTTTTTTTCTGTAATCTTGTGTTACTGACAGATTGAGGGTGGTTTATGAAGCCTTACTAACCTGTGGTTGACCCTAGTATAACAGGTTTAATGCTACATTCCTCTGAGCCTTCTCCTTCTCACCCATATCCTCCAGTGGTGGGAATGTGGGAAGGCAGTTGTACTGGGTGGGCTGTTGGTTTTGGGGTGACTACCCACCATCAAAAAACTAATCCATTCCTGCACAGAGGATGAGTTATCTCACTCCTCTCTCAGGGTAACAGGCAATTTGAAAAGTGGTCTGCTGCTACTGAATTGCAACTGTGTAGTCCAACTCCCTCCGAGCTGATGATCATATCATGACATGGCCCTTCCACTGGTATTTAGAAGTAATCCCCTGTTTGGGTCTGTAGACCTTCTAACCCTCCTCGGCATTTGTTTTGTCTTAAACTTCACTGGAAGTGGCTGTACTTCTACCAACAACTGTTTTAAAATGACATCTAAGATACTTTTCTTCAAAGGTGCTGTTAAACTACCCCTTAATTTTATAAACTCATCAGCTCAGTCTCTGATAAGGTAACAACAAGATAAGAGCTCTTGGCATGTGCATGTGTGCAGCTGTGTACCCTTTCCCATTTCGCAACACTTATCTGACTTCAAGAGGAAGTCACCAAAAATACAGCACGGTGAATTATTTTCAGGGCATATGGTCCTGGCTGCGCTATGTTTTAAAAGCCTCTCTGGTGCAAGTGCCATGCATATTTTCTGTTGCATACATTCATTGCTGAACTCCAGTGAGAATGGCAGTAGTGTCCTGAACCAACAAAAGCACTTATTCATGTTACCTTTAAGATCACCACTATTCCCACTGAAGTCGATAGGGACACAAGGGTTAACTGTTTAAATTTAAACAGATGTCTCAGACTTGAGAACAAAAATCATCCCTATTAGTAAATCTCTGGACTGTTGAGTAATACTGGGTAACTTTGGTTTTGGATTCTTTGAAAAATAAGTTCTCAAAGAGGAATGGTTGTGGATGAAAACAGGAATTATCTGTGAAATTACAGTAATACTAAACTAGTAGTTAAGGGAAAGAGGAAAAAATCTAAAACACGTAAAAATATTTCATATCCAAGATTTTTAAAAATTTAAATTTCTCTTGAAATGCTGAAGTGTTTCATGTTATTTTACCGCAATCATGAGAAAGCATTTTTCAACTTAAACAATAGCAACATTTTTAAAGAAATACAAAGAAAAGAAAAGAGGATTCAGACAAAATTAAGTAGTTCATAATTGAAAACCATATTTCATCACGGAATTTAATTTTCTTCCATTTGACCTGAAATTTAAACTTGAATCTGCATTTTGTGTTACAGAGTTCAGCTTCAGATTTCTACCATCTTGACTAGCAGTAGTAGCAGTGATGGTAGTATCTTTATGAAGTATTTATTTTTCAACTGATCCATCTACTGAACAAAAAATACAGTATTATTCCAGTTCCCTTGCAGAGTGACAGAGAGGGGAAGGAAGATAGAGAGGGAAAATAGCTTTTGGTGGATGAGGGATCTTGTGAGGTTTTCGTTGTTGTTGTTGTTGTTGTTTGTTTGTTTGTTTGTTTTCATTTCAACATGCATTAGGAAGCTGTATTATCTTGCATCTTCCTGCCTTCCCAGCTCTTTTTTTGGGGGGCCAGTTGTTTTCTCTACCTGGACATATGCTCCACAGCAGTGGAGCAGATAAAACAATGCAGTGATTGCCTGACTTTGTTCCTATTGTCATCTTTGTTAATGTTATCTTGGTTTAAGGGGATCGGCAGACAATCACCCTTGGCCTGTCCCTGTTGCAGTCACTTATGGCTCAGCATAGTGGATCCCGCATATTACCAAGTTAGAACAATAACAGTTTACACCCATTTATCACACAGACAGATGAATACATAGGGTACAAAACATTAGACGTCTCATTCTGTTTAATAGTATTGTATTCTAGCTTCGATTGTTCTTTAGACAAAGAAATGCCATCATGCACCAAAAAGAAATATATCACTTTACAGCATAGTGGAAGAAAAGCTCGTCATGAGCCAGCAGTGCGCGCTTGCAGCCCAGAATGCCAACTGCATCCTGGGTTGCATCAATAGAGCAGGCCGAGGGAGGTGATTGTCCCCATCTGCTCTGCCCTCGTGAGGCCCCACCTGGAGTGCTGCATCCAGGTATGGGATCCCCAGCACAAGAAAGATGTGGATCTGTTAGAGCAGGTCCAGAGGAGGGCCACAAGGATGATCAGAGGGCTGGAGCACAGGACAAGGGGGAATGGTTTTAAAATAAAAGAAGGGAGATAGATTAGATGTTAAGAAGAAACTCTTCACTGTAAGGGTGGTGAGGCACTGGCACAGGTTGCCCAGGGAAGCTGTCGCTGCCACATCCCTGGAGGTGTTCAAGGCTAGGTTGGATGGGGCCCTGGGCAACCTGTTCTAGTTCAAGGTGTCCCTGCCCATGGCAGGGGGGTTAGACCTAGATGATCTTTAAGGTCCCTTCCAACCCAAGACATTCTATGATATTCTATGATAACATCTGTCACAACTATGATCATGTTTTTTTCTTTTTCACTTTTTTCTTTTTTTCTTTCTCTTTCATTTTTTCTATTTTTTTTTCTTTTTCTTTTTCTTTTTCTTTTTCTTTTTCTTTTTCTTTTTCTTTTTCTTTTCTTTTTCTTTTTCCTTTTTCTTTTTTTTTTCATTTTTCTTTTTCTTTTTTTCTTTTTTGTTTTTCTTACAGTTAAGTGAGGTCATTTAGGAATATCACACAAAAAATCAGCTAGGTCAGAATCACATAGGCAAGATTTTCTGGGAGGAGGACTAGGACATCAAGGTCAGTGTTGGAATTTTGGAAAGCTGATAGTAAGGCAGAGGCAATGAATGGTCTCACTAGGGCAGGGAAATGGAACAGGATAGGAATAAAGGGGTGAGGCTGTGAAGGGACCTCTGATTTTCCCTTATGAAAAAATTGTCCTCAGTCCCATTTCTGCCCCTCTATCTTTGCTGAGTGCAGTCAATGCTATCAAGAATATAAGACAAAATCCTGAACACACTGAACATAGCAATAGAACTACCACTGCCTTCTACGGGTCTTGATTTCACACGGAAGAAGCAGTATGAAGTCCATTGGAAAAAAAGTGAATCTCATTTATTTGGAAAGATAACCTCATTAGTTAATCTCATTAATCATTCATTAGAGATTCTGTGTCCTTCAGTAATCAAATGGGAAGTTTTAGTGCTTGTCGGTATAATTGCAAATACCCATCATCACAAATATTCACATACTAAATCACTGTAAAACTCCACATACTAAATAATAGTACCCTCCTTGTTCAGTATTAACCTCCAGTTATTTTGGCTTTATCTTCAAGTGAAATAACTATAGTACCCCATGCCTTTGGAGTTTCTAGTTGAAGGACTGATTACTCTGGTTACCACACATGCTGTAACCACTTTTGCCCCATAGAAAAAAAAATAGACAAGAACCAATTTTTTTTTTAATTTACTTAGCTTTGTATCTGCCTGTGATTATTCATACAAAATGTGGTAGTGGGTTAGCAAAGAACATAATCAAATGTGATTTTAAATGATTATTCTGTGAATTGTAGTCAAATATGATTTTGAATGATTATTCTATGGAAGCTGAACAATAAGTACTCTTACAGACAGAATATGATGGATGAATAGTTCACTAACTGACATATGCTAGCTGTTTCAAGCTCTTTGACTTTTTTAACTTTCTGATTGAAAAACTAAGTAGTAGTGGAGTTGTGACTCAGTTTGCTTTGAATTCACTGATGTACGTTATGTCAAAATGATGTACGTTATAGTCAAACTTTAGCTTTACTGGGGAGGGGGCTTTGCCTTCAGTCCAGAGAGGTCTAGAGTAATGCATACCTTAAAATATAAACATGTATGGTTTTATCTTTAATAAAACAATGATCATGGAGTAGTTATTCTTCTGGTGGGATCCTGCAGATATCAGGTGTTAGCCCTGTTGTATCTGATATTTTTATAATGTACCTTGAAGAAAACAGTCTCTTTGGATGTTACCCAAACTGGAGATATTTCAACATGCTTTTTTTATTATTATTATTTTTGACTGTATTTTTCAACACAGTCAAATCTGCATCTAAAAACAATGAATGAAGGCTATCCTTCCAAATGGAAGACTGTATCCACTTTCACTTGTTTTGTAATTACTTTTTTTTTTTTTTTGAGTTACTGTTTCCTAGGATAGTTAAATGAACATGACATTCTTGTCTGACACGATGCTTAAGATGGGTAATAAATCAAAATCTGACTAATAGAGAGTAGAGGTAAGAATATCAAATTACTCTTTTTTTTTTTTTGGAACCAATGTGCCATTGCTGTATCAAGCGCCAAATACATTTATCAAAAATGGAACAGCTCCAGTAAGAACAACCAAAGACACTTTTCAGAGTTAAAAGATGTCTGGAGGTTTAACCATTCCTTTGGGACACAGATTACTGATTTTCAAGACACTCATATGACAAATATTCAGTTAATTATGCAAAACGGGGTATCTGTGACAGGAAAGAGCGGAAGACACACCTGCAAATCGATGGTGACTTCGTCATTATTTGGGGTTCTCAGTAGGAGACAAAGCTTTGTTCTGCACGAGGCAGAACCACAATCTGAAGGCTTTCCTATTTTGCACTGAGCAAGTTAACCACTAGGCTCTTTGTGTGTGGTTGAGTTTTTCCTTTCTTTTTTTTTTTTTTTTTTTTTTTTTTTCTTTTTTTTTTTCCTTTTTTTTTTTTTTTTTTTGCATTGCTCTTCCCTATCCCTTCCCAGGCTCTGCATTTCTTTGGAACTGTTACATTACTCTGGGAAGTTCCCATTTCAACAAAATGGAATTTCCCAAGGAGGGAAATTCTATCATTAGAAAATTCCCAGTTACTTCTCCTATTATTGCCCAAGAAATAAGCTGTTCAAGTACCATGGGATAAGGCTTCCAAGTTCTCTATATTAATGAAAAACAGCTATATCTCCTTGGAACTTTAAAAGGCATTCCTCAGATGAAAAAGAAGAAGAGTCTTAAGGTGCTGCAGCTGCTAATTGTAGTTCTGGGACTGGTGATAATATTCATACAAATATGTTTTTAAGAAATTATCAGATGGACATTTCTTTCTTCCTAGGTATGGTACTTAAGTCATCCACTCAGGAAAACAAAAGAATATTATATTTCTTAGGTCACCATTAGATCACAGTGTGGGCAACTCACTAACAATACAAAAATGCATTAAGTGCTTACTGAGCATTTCTGAATAACAAACAAATCTATAAAAATCTGAAATTTAAATGCTTTTTTAGATCTTTTGCAAGCAGAAAAGGGAGATAAATAAATCAAATGCATTATTCACCACAAAGTACTCTCCCAAGTCTTCCCCCCCCGCCCCCCACCTTTATCTAACAAGCTACAGAACCAACCATTGCTTTCTGGGGATTTCATTAGTATGTAGAAAGCATATTGTAAAAAAGCTTGTCCACTAGGGAAGCATTATCTTTTACTGGCAATCTGTGAATGCTACCGATAAACGACCTTTTACTTTTACAAAATATTAATGTCTTCATTTCAAGAAAGAATTTCAAATCTAAACCACACATGAAAATTGAATATCATTTTTCTTTGCACTCTGTGGATATGGGTGCTTCATAATGTCTGTATAATTCTCTGTTTTACATGCACCTAGTGCCATGTTATATGATAACTGGAAGTTATTATATTTCATAAGGCTATTGTAGTATTTCTGCCATGTGGAATGAAAACTATAGACTTCATATAATTTATATTATATATGCAAAATCTTTCTTTTTATCTGACAGACAGACATGGAGAGTGGGCAACAAGAATTAATATCTACAGCACCAATTGAAATATTCTCTGCAGCTCGACTCACCCAGCAAAAGACTAAGTTTTTCAAAAAGTTCTTTGCTCCCCAAATATATGGAAACTTCTTATTCTGTAAGGTTCCCTTCAGTCTACAAATGTGTCTGAACTTGAATCGGAAACAACAGTGGATTGCTCAGCTTAAAGGTTTAGTAGTGTAAGCAGTGATGTCTCTTTTGTGTTGCTCATGTCACCACATTACTTACATCACTTCATTGATGGCTTCACAGTGTTTTACATTATTTCAGGAAAAGTACATAAGTCCCACAATTTTTTACCCTCTGCCGAAAGTAACATATTGCCAAGGACCTCTATGTCCTAGGGCATCATCCCACCCCTGGAGGCAATTGGTAAAGAAAAAAGAAAGGAAAGGAAAGAAAGAAAGGAAAGAAAGGAAGAAAGAAAGGAAGAAAGAAAGAGAGAGAGAAAGAGAGAGAGAGAAAGAAAAAGAAAAAAAAAGAAAAAGAAAAAGAAAAAGAAAAAGAAAAAGAAAAAGAAAAAGAAAAAGAAAAAGAAAAAGAAAAAGAAAAAGAAAAAGAAAAAGAAAAGAAAAGGAAAAAGAAAAGGAAAAAGAAAAGGAAAAAGAAGAAAGAAAGAAAGAAAGAAAAAAAGTGCAAGANAGGAAAAAGAAGAAAGAAAGAAAGAAAAAAAGAAAAAAAGTGCAAGAAGGAAAGAAGGATGAGGTAGTCCCAACCAGCAAGTCTAAATCCAAAGCTCAAATCCTTAAGTTTGTTCTTGAATGATAGGTTTAAGCTTTGTCTCATTTTTTTTGTATAGCTGACCATAGGGAAAACAAAACAAAACAAAACAAAACAGAAAGATTATATGAAACAAATTGTCAGATTGTAGAAAATGGAAAGAGTTATATTACATGTGTGTGCGAAGTAACACACATTCATTTTATACAGGTAAGTACTGCGTTGATTAGCCTATTTGGGATAGATATTTCTTGCAGAATTTCTTGTAACCTACACTTTTAACATCAAGTGTGACTGTTTATTCCTCCCCGTAGCCATACTAGCTTGATGTTACTGAGTAGTCAGAAAAGGACAAATTCCTTTTAAAAAATCTAAATGGGTTACTAAGGTTATCAATAAGCATTTTAAAATGTTCAGGTTGAATTATTTTCCTTAGGACTCAGTAGATATGCCTTAGCTTATGAGCCAAGACTAGTTCTCATCTTCTTACATAATTATATGCAAGAATGGCTTAGTGATGCCAGAAGGGATAGTCCCAGTCCTTCCCCCTTACCACCAACTTAAGACAGATGCTGCTTCCTTTGATTTAAATCTAGTATTCAGTGAGCTGATTTAGCTTGCTAAACATATTCAGTAAGCTGATTTATCTTGCTAAACAAGCAGAAAAACTAATCAAAAAAAAAAAAAAANAAAAAAAAAAAAAAAAAAAAAAAAAAAGCAGTGCTGGTGACATTATTTTGATTTGGTTTAGTTAGCTCCTGTAAGAAAAACATATGCTAAAATTTCATCTTGTGATTCAGTTCCACTGATATCCACAGCAATTCAAGAGCATGTACAAGATTCAGCAAAAGCTTTCCTTCATGAACCAATAGTTCATAAGGACTGAGTGAAATTCAGAAATTGGAACCTCTTCTCAGATGGACTGAAAACCAAGGGCTTAAAATGGGCTGATATTTCTTTTACTCCCTCTGTATGAAGATACCCGTTCACTTCTATTTGAGAGACATTATTTTCAGAGAGTTTAAAATTTAGATAAGGGCCCATATCTAAAACACTGCACAGGCCAAAATGGAATCTCAAGTAGAAGCATCTAATACTGCCTGGTTTAAATGATGTTATAATGTGACTGCTGTAACCCGAGAATTCAGAAGTTAAAAGAAAGCATAATGATTTTAAGAATTTGCAATTAGCACCATTGCCTAAACCCATCAGTGTGGGAGTTAAAAAAAATAGCATTAATATTAAGACTCCTACAGTAACACTGCACCATGGAGATTTTAGGTCAGCTTCATTTTAAAGAGATAAATAATGAATTGAAGTACCAAATCATTTTGTGGAAACATTGGGTAATGCAAATGCCTCTTAAAGGAAACAACAAATTCATGCTTAGATATAACATAGGAAATCTGTCTCTGGTGATTCCTCAGGAACTACATCACAATCTATAATAGATTCCTTCCCTCATCTCTTGTGTGAAAACTTGTGCTTTTTCTAGGCTGCAATGCACTTTCCACTAAAAGCTCTGATTTAACTGCAGCAGTGAAGGTATTAATGCCCCTATTGCATGGCAAACTTTTTTGCCAAAGGTAGCAGAATGGATTTTTCTATATCCCAGCCACCCAAATTCACAGTCCAGGACAGTATTATAAATTGACAATGTTCAAGTGTGAACTGAAGTGATGAGGTGCCAATAGATGTCTTACTCGGCTGTCCCATTTCTAACGAAGAACAAGGAAGGTCACTAAGGACCTTAAAATCTTAAATCGACAAAATCAGAAATGTCAGAGTCTTGCTACGAGAGCTCCAAGTTACTTTTATTCCCAGATTCTAAACTCCTATGTTAAGGTTTACTGGGACTACTCACAAAGTAGAAGTGCACACTAGTATTTGTTGATTGAGGCCTCAGTCTGACTAATGAATGAAATAACATTTTTAATAGGGATTTTAAAGTTACATTTAGAGTGTTATTTTTTTTTGTTGTTGTAGTTGTTGTTTTTAATGTTCTATTTAGCCTTTTATTAACTTTAGTAGTGTGAACTTTCCGTATCTACAGCTCACTCTTATACATTGTGTCAGAAGACCAAAAAGAGCTAAAATAATTGATCATTAGCATACTATAATCTCTTTGTCACAAATCTCAGGAACAAACTGTTTAGGCTTCAATGATATTAAGCAATTCTTGTCACCTCTCACTTTCCAGAGTGTTAGGCACAGGAAAACAGCTATGATAATGGAGGGAAGTTGGGACAAACCGTAAGTGACAGGCATTGGTTAATTAGAAAGTATAAATTGATACAGATTTTTTTTTTTTTTTAACAAAAGGTGTCTAAGACACTTTTTTTTTTTTTGGG
>VXAA01000846.1:26234-83693 GCA_013399115.1 Anseranas semipalmata
GTTTATGATATTGTTTTTTTTTTTTTTTGGGGGGGGGGGAGGGAAGGGGAGAGAGAGAAACTGAACCATGAGCTTTTCCACCATTTGTTGAAAATATTTTAGCTAAAGACAAGGAAGGATTGAATTTAACATCCCTTGAGCTGTTTTAAATCATGAGTAATGATACTGAAATCAATGCATTTCCTCTACTTTCAGATGCTAAATGAGAATCTAAGCCAATATCCTACAAAAAAAAAAAAAAAAATCACTACATGGTAAGAAAAAAAAATCTCTCCATAAAATGTAAGACTCTCTACTATATTATAAAATAAAAGTATCTTTAGAGTTCTGTGGATTTACTGGTCTATGTGCTAGGTGTATACATCTCCATGGATAAGAATTTACATGACTACCACATCCCATGGGTCTGGGGAAAGTCTTATTTTGGAGTGTGAGGGGAATCCAGATAACAAATCATTACATGTTTAGAAAGACTTGCTCCACTGTAGGAAGACTGAACAATTTGATTAGGTTAATTGGATAAATTGAAAGGAAAAATAATTTTTGGTATCTATTCACTATTCAGTAAAAGTGAAAAAAAGACACAGAAAAGTGTTTGTATGCTAATCTGGCCATGTCACTAAGTCCTTTCACCTATAGCAAAATACATTCCTCTACATAAAGTCAGGCACAGAAAAAATGAGTAAGATTTCCACTGTTATGTGTGGTTGAGAATTCCCACTACAGTGATTATATTATCTAAATTCTTAGTTTGTAAAACATTTGGTAAAGCTTGAGCACCTTATGGCCACTAATTTTCTCCAATAGTAGACAAATATCTTATGTAGCTCAAATTTGCTGACTGCCTTAATGAAATATATAGTTTTTAAAATATTCATGTCTAATTACTATACATCAGTTAATCTCACTGACTCATCCCATTTCAGTGCCTTGCCTTGACCTAATAGGAGTTCAGATACTTTTAATGGAAATTGTAGCCCCTTTTAACACTAGCAGGAAAGATTTTTCCTATATAATCAAATCAAATTCTTGATTTAATTTACTTGAGATTCTGAGAGATGCAAAGCCTCTGAAATTCCACTGACATCATAAAAATGACATGGAGATTAATTGCATTCAGTCATAAGAACACATGCACTGATTTAATACTTGCACAAGGAGGGTCATGTGTCTTATATGATTCGCTAAAAGACAAGTAGTATCATCTCGTGTCCAGGAGCTAGGTTTTTTCACATTTAAGTATAATTAAGAGCAATGAGTGCAATGAATATAGAAGTAACTCCTCAACTTCAGAAAATGCAGAATAAGATCGTGAATTTGATTAATAATCTGTGTTAAGTTGTCATTTACTGCATGGTTCCGTTTCTTGGTCTCTGAAGACTATTTTATAATTGAGAGAGAGTCATCTGACAGCTGCAATCTGCATCACAATGTTGTTTTCACACATGAGACAACACTGATTACTAGAATACATCCAACACAGTGTTACAAGAGCGAGCTCAGTATAGCTCCAGAAATTCAGTCCCTCTACACCACACTCATGCTTTTGTCTTTACTTCATCGTCAGACAAATGTGCTTCATCTTTGCATATCCTAATAATGTCTTCCAATGTCTTTCAACATTATTTTTATTTGATGTTGCATCATCAACAATATATGAACATATTATATTGATGAATTTGTAATGAGTGTTTGATATTCAGAGGCATAAAAATCAGGATCTTTTAAATCAATGACATTCAGCTGATTTCTCACTTTACATGGCTGACTGAGTATATCAAATTGTTCCTACCAAAGGACAGCAAGCTTCTTTCACTGATTTACCAAACCGGTGCAGAACTGTAACACACAAATAATTTTGCAAATTGCACTAACTGGACTAAGGTACTGTTAGGCCAGCTTAGGGCAGCCCAATTAGAAACATAAGTCTTTCTAAAAAAGCATTAGAATCAGCTCAAAAAGTGAAGGCTGTGGGAAGATGTAATAAGAGCTCCTAATAACGCTTGGCCTTGAAAGGTTTTACTAGAGCAGTTAATATATACTAGTATGCAACCAGAAGCAAGAAGCCATGCTCTGGAGTTACAGCAACACCCCCAGGTCAACTATGCTGTAAACATATGCTTGATCAGAATGGAAACAGATGCAGCACTCTTCTTTTTTGCTGAAATGGGGATGCAAACTTAAATGAAAACATTGCAGCTTCAAAGAAGCTATACATAGCTAATACTGTGAAACATAATGAACTTACTTCTGCAAGGGAATGAACATAACAGATAAACATTAAGCAAACAAGTGAAGTTAAGTGAGCAAATAGTTTCACTGAGTTTAGTAAGCCTTCTTCATAAAGGTAGTCAAAATTAAATATAGCAAAAAGGTTCTGAGTGATGGAGTCCAATTTATTTATCACTCTGAAAGCCCAGTCCCCAAAAGTTCCTGACAGTCTGAGCTATAGGAAATATTCCAACTTTCCAGAATACTAACCAATGAAGCACAAATTCTCAAAGTTTCTCATTCAGGAAATTTCCACTACAGAATCAAACTCACTGCTTTTATTGGTAAAATACAGTAGCTGGTTAATAAATTATGATTTGTTATAACTGCAATTATAATTTGTGTGATTAATTCAAAGCCACATATTTCAAACAGGCAAGCCTGCTGGTTGCTAACTGTGGGGTGAAATCTCTTGTCCTGTGTTGTGCAGAAAGTTTAAAGAAAGAAAAGCAACAGTCATTTTCTTCAAAACTATAAGGAAGTACAAAGAGAACTGTAATATTTCTGCTGATCAGCAAATACTAACAAACATTTCCTTTTGGTCATGCCATGAGGACACCAAAAAAAGCTCTGTGACTTCAGTGGAGTGGTAGGGCTATAAAATTTTGCTCGTATTTCCTAATGGTTCTAACTTGCTCTTCTTGGAACAGGTCCTGAGAATGTGGTAAGAGTTGTCAAAACCTCTTGATCACATTGAGACATAGTTTCCTTCATAGCCCTTCATATGCTTATTCACAATGACATTGTACAATCAGGAACATGGCTCACAAAAATAGATTACTCAATTGCTATGCCCTCTGTCATATCTCCCTGTCATCGAAGGCAACCACATCAGACAGCCTTTTAAAGTAAATTTGTAAAGCTCCATTCTAGAATAAATTTGGTTTTAGCCTCCTTTACTCCTATAGAAAGTTGTTCTAAAACCTATCACCTGCTCTGATACTTGAAGTAAACTGCAGGTTTCTGAGATCACTTGTGATACTGGGGCAAGTCAGAGTATGGAATTTTTGTCCAGCAGAACACTGACACAATAAGTCAAAATACCACAGATATTAAATGAGGAAAAAGGTTTTAGAAGTCTGTTTTGGAAAAGTCAAAACAGAAAAAGGGTTGTTGCTGTTTATCAAAATGGCACGTGGCAAAGTTCTGTAAGACTCAAACAATCAGCTACAAAGGGGATATTACAAGCTGAAATGTGGAAAGAGAATAGGAAAATAGGATTAAAGTCAATATTCCCCTGCAGTAAATATCAGCATAAACAAAAATCTAATTAAAATTTTATTTAATGAAGAATAAAAGATATCAATACAGATTGCTAACCATTCTTATGATGGGGGGGATATGTATAAGAACATCTAGTCAATAAGGGCGGGACTCATTTAGAAGATGTGGATAACTACATTGGCAATGCCTAGGAAGACCTCAAATATCTACTTTATTATGACTTAGTATATTCACTAAGGGCATACCAAACAACACAGGTGAATTGTGCCCTTCCACGAGCTATTTCTCTCTAGTAACCATAAAGCAAGCTGAGTGACTAGACTTCTGTGCTTGAATAAAATGAACCCCATCTTGATATGTCATTGGTGCAATTATTAAATGCTATGTGTGCACGTGCAATACTTCATATTGTTGTTATATGTAAATGAGCTAGCAATATCATTACTATTTATACTATTAATATTACAGTATGACATTTTGGCTTTGACTTTTATTGCAGTTTGGTTGTTTCATATGATGTTAAAGTTTCCTTACAATGAAGCTGTTTGACTGCTGGAATTTAATCCCCAAATGGCAAGATCTTCTGGCAATATAATGCTTTCATTGTATCATTCTGCCAATGTTTTTAGGTCATGGGTGTGCAAACACACTGATATGCTTATATGTATGAATTTGATTAATCCCATTTAATTTGTCACTTGTAGAGAAGTTAGTATGTATGCCAGGATTTGTGAGATAAGAGACTATGCCTTTTGACATCTGAGCACTGAAGTATCTCACTTCATAGGTTTATTGCTCCTGGTCCCAGCTACATTCACTGTCTTTTTGTTGGCTAAGCATTCCTGCTGAAAACTCAAGAAAACACATGCCCATATCTCAGCTATTCTGGGGAAAAATATGGTTATTTAGTTAACAGTCACCCGGAGACTGAGCTGAAATGCTGGACTTTCCTGTGAAGTGGCTGAGATAGAGGATCTCAGTCATATACTGAGGTCAGTCTGAAATGCAGAACAAAATGCTGCAGTTAAATAGCATCTTAAACTTATGCAGTTTAAAAGAAAAAGAAAAAAGTAAAATCAATGTCTTCAGTCATTAGAGAATTCTCATTTGGTAGCATGAATTTGATGGTTTTCACCTATAAAAGTGTATAGTACAAATGACAGGGTACAATATTTAAAAAATATGCAGTTTTCATACCTGAATCTGAAGAATAAAAAAGCACAGATCACAGCAAAATTTAAACATTTTATGCTGCAATGGTTAAAGATATGTTGAAAAGGTACTTGGAAACTGTTCTGTGCCCTGATGGCTCTGAAAAGGTAAACAAGACATTAAAAATGCAAATGAAGAAACAAGATGTTATTTATCCAGGTAGAACTTGTCTTGGAGGAGAAAAAGAGGTAGAGTGAAGGGAGCGAGCTATAATTATACCTTTCTAGCATCGGATCTTTTTATATGGATATGCCATTTCACTGTTTCATGGGAAACTGCACTGAGGCTGTCTGTGTACTCAGATGAAAGAAGACGTGACTGAAAAAAGCTAAGGAATTCCCTCTTTGGTGAGCTTCCCTCCTGAACCCAGCCACTGTTTTTAAAGATCTGTGCCTCCAAGCCCTTGTTTACTTATAAAACTTGTGAACTGAGGGGAAAAAGATACACACACACACCCCACCCAAAGCAAACAAACAAACAAAAAGCTTGTTGAAGATCCTGTGCTTGACTGAAACCAGGGGAGTTATTTAATGCTGTACTACCACAATAATTAATTTTATTTTCAGACTTATAAAAGTCCTAATTGCTCTAATAAAAGTTAAAAGGCCCCTGCCTACTAAAAAGATCACCTCACAGGCTGATATTTAGTGATTCCAAGTGACTAATTTAATGGCAATAACCTTAAAAGGGCCTGAATTGTCAAGCTCTCTCTTCTCCGCTGCAGCTTGAGCTAGAGCTACTCCAATGGGAATTGCTTCTTCCTGTGAAACCAAAAGATCGTGTCTGCCAAATTTAAGAGGGACAGCTCATTTAAAAACTATGTCTAGCAGTTACAGCGTCAGTTTGAATGAACAGATCCTCTTTCCTTCAGCTGTTTTACTGCTCTGCTTCCAATGTTTATTTTGCGTTGCCATTTGTACTGCTGTGTAATTACTGAAAGTATAGGTGACCTCAATTAATGTTGATTTGTTATTTATCCTCTTGCTTGTCATCTGACCCAGTACCCAGTGAAGTCAGAACCCCATTGTGTTGAAGCTGTGGGAGCTGGATGTCAGTCCACACACTGAAATACAAACGATGACTAAGCCCAAGTGCACATAAACAGCTGTGCACTAATTCTTTCCAGTCTTCTCCTCCTCTGAAGACAAGGGATTTTCTCATGCTAAAGAGCAGCCCAAACTGAAGAATGAGTTTCCACCCTGGAGCTCTTCATGACAAGTTTCCTCACATTTATATATATATATATAAAACCTGGATACCTCTACTTAAACTTTTCCCAGTCACTTTTGCTGTGGAGAGGGGCAGTTTCTCTCTTTCAAAAGGTGTTTAGCTTCAGCCTTAGAAGCGTACGAGTCATCCCAGAAACATCCGTGATCCTTGAGCAGAGGAACCTTGATCTCCCTACGCAGATCAGTACAACTAGATCCTGACTGGGGCAATTCACATGTTCTCAGCAGCAGAGGAAAACAAGCACATTGAGTCAGATGATAGTATTGCATCAGATTTCATCTGCTGTGCAAAGGTGCTTTATCCAAATAAGTAGAAGATCCTGAGATACAGAAAACAGCAAAGCCTGGCATCCCAGCATTGTATTCTTATCGCTTTAAAATGCCTTATGGCTAATATCTTTTATTCAGCACCTCTTCAAATTTTCATTTCAATCTCAAAGTGAACGTCTTGACTGACGTTCTTCTTATGGGGTAATGCATAATAGTAAAATTGATTCTGGGGGCAACTGACAGTGCTTTAAGGATTGCACATGACACTAAAATCGTGTCAGAGCCTGTCCTAGAGAGCTAACAGTCTGAATCTATGACTTCAGCCCCTCTTTGTTCCAGCTGACAAACTTGTTAATCGAGCTTTGGCTGAGCTCATAGTGCTCCTGAAGGCAGACCTCTCCAGCGTCTGCACTCCCAGCGTGTGATGCAGTCTGCACAGTGCCACATGAAGCTGGCCTCCACTGATCTGTGGTGCAATGTGGTGCAATGTGGTCAGAGCTGACTTGCCATGCTAGTCCGCAGCTTGTCAATTTGCAGTTAATATCCCTGTGAGCTTGGGACTCAAATGTCTGGAAGTGTCCAGGAAAAGTCTCCCTTGAAGTCCCCTTTTTATGTGTCAGGTGCTGGCCCAGAGGCAGAAAGGCACAATTCAGTATTTCACTGCAGTTTTGCAAGGTACGGGCTCAGATGGGGGGGAGAAGAGAAGGGGTGAGGTCCCAAATGTGCGACTTGAGCGCGTAACTTTTTATGAGTGCGCTTTAACAGGGATGGTGAGGATTAACTTACACATTGTCTTCCAGTTTCCTTCTGCAGCTGACAGTGAAGAGGACTGCGAGCTGACTCCCATTTCAGCCATCTGTTACTGTGGTTCTTGGGGCTGATCTCTCCATGGGATTTTGGCACAAAGCATGACATGGCATTAGCAAGCCCTGATGCGAGTTACACACCTAGCAGTGCATTTTCAGAGCTTTTAGAGAAATACAAGTCTCTTCTTTCTTTGTAGTTTCTTCTGCTGGGCTTTAAATACATACATACATATATATATATACACCTTTTTTATCTGACTGCTTAGGAAACTCAATTTTCAGCATTTCTGTTGTTTACCAGGCTATCTTATGAAAGACAATAAAGAAAAGAGACCTGGATATTGCTTTACTAGCCAGCAAAGCATTGCTAGTTCTGACCATTCAGTAATTAAGGTCAGGCAAGAATCCCCACACTGACTCATGAGATTTAAAGTATACTTTGAGGGCTTGGAGGATTTTTTTGCTGTTTTCACACCACTTAGCGAGGTGGGAATTGGTCTATTCTCCCCCATGTCCGGTGATAGGACGAGGGGGAATGGGCTAAAGTTGCGCCAGGAGAGGATTAGGTTGGATATTAGGAAAAATTTCTTTACTGAAAGGGTTGTGAGACATTGGAACAGGCTGCCCAGGGAAGTGGTTGAGTCACCATCCCTGGAGGTATTTAAAAGACTTTTAGATGTAGAGCTTAGCGACATGGTCTAGTGGAGGGCTTGTGAGTGTTAGGTCATAGGTTGGACTAGGTGATCTTGAAGGTCTTTTCCAACCTAAAGGATTCTGTGATTCTGTGTGTGAAATTGTCAGTCACAAAAGTTAGATAAATTTCATTATTTATTATTTACCAAAGCTCAGCTTAATATAATCCACTGCATATAGGTGATTTTAAGTCAGGCATCAGCGATTGTAATACAACAACTTTGGGAAAGATGGCTTAGCTGTGACAAAGGAGTTTCTACATGTCACAGCACCTCAGGAACTGAAAGTGGAACATGATTTAAAGCAAACTACAGCCCTATTCCTTTCCATTTCTTTCTTACAGTGCACAAAAAAGTGGAGGAGCAAAGCAGGCAATCAGCGACGTCAGACATGAAGACTTCTTGGACACTTGTGTGGACCTACCAAAGTAAGTTATATTCACTTCAGACTTGCTGTAATTGCCAAGTGGGCTGTAGTAGCTATCCAGATACCTTTCTCTGAGCAAGAATAGTTCAATGTGCACTGTGCAAGTCTACTCCAATGCTTTGGGTCTCTTCATCACTGCAACCACTACACCAGCTCAAAAAAAAAAAAAAAATCTCAAAAAGTTGCTCACTTGTGAGGGCTAAGTAAAGGAGTGACCTAAGTGATTCTCCTCTTGTGTGTTTTCTACCAGGAAATCTCTCCAAGTGACTTGGGTCCTTGCTTCGTCTGGGTAGAAGCACTTGTCAGTGTACCACAGATGAAAACACAGACTCTGGAGTGAAAATGCAGGGGTGAAAATGCAAGGTGAAAATGCAGAGTCTTCAAATGAACTACAGTCATATATTTCTATAGCATGGTTCTTGTCTTAGAGAGAGGGAAGATAAAACATGAGTGAGGATTTCTGTTCCTAGAAACAGAAAGTTCTTAAGCCTTTTCTTTCACTTTAGCGGTTTAACTGTGGTGAACAGTAATTGCTGTATCTCTGCAGAGTGACTCCAAGAAGAGACACATCCACATCCCTTTAGAAAGAGATACCACACTTTGGAGAAAGGAAGTGTCTTGGGCAGTGCTCAGTATAAGAAGAATCTCCATAGGATTGCTTGGGAGACAGCTTATGGCTAATGTCTTCTCCCAGCAACAGAGGTAGGCTGAACATTTCCATCATGTTTTGGGGAAATGTGGAGGAATAAAATTTTTGAGCCTTACTTATCTCATCTCTCAAGCAGAGATAATACCAGGCCTGCAGCCCATGGCCACAGAGAGGGTCATCTGACGCTATTTTAGTAAAAAATCATACCAGACTATTTGTATAAAGAAGCTTCATTATCTCCACAGACAAGGCTGGCTAACATATGTAAATTTTGCATATCCCCTGGTAGGCCTCAACATCCTTCCTCAGCAGTCCCTGTCTGATTGGTACCAAGAGCAGCTGCGGAGGATGGTGGTTTTGCATTTGGCTGATGGGGGATTGT
Organism: Anseranas semipalmata; assembly: GCA_013399115.1. Lineage (NCBI taxonomy): Eukaryota > Metazoa > Chordata > Aves > Anseriformes > Anseranatidae > Anseranas > Anseranas semipalmata. The sequence continues at coordinate 35,397 of VXAA01000846.1, forward strand.
AAATGCTCTCAGCATTGAAGTTCTGATCTAACATCGAGTTCTCCACATAATGAAAGGTCTGGTGGTGGCTTCGTGAACTTTTAGCGGAGCCATATTCTAAAGTCACTTGCACTTTCTTGATTTACCCAGGTGGGTTTTAATCTACATGCTTTTAGTAATGCTGCAGGACTGAATACTCCTGTGATTCTACTTGTCTTTCCAATCTATTGCACTCTCTAAATGTAACTTTCCTCATATTACCTGGGTGTGTAACATTTATGCAGCTTCAGTGAACTGTATAGGTAGACACCTTATTCTTCACAATGCTTTGTCAAGCCAAACAGAAAATAAGTGTCTTTCTCTTTCTAAGCCTTTCTGTACATGAAAAACATGACAGTGATGCTTGGATCATCTTAAACATAGTTTCTTCTAATTTGGGTTACAAAGATACAACAATTTTATATGCCATTAGCCAGACTGTGATGGGAATCAGATACAGGTTGTGGCTTATGTAGCTGACAGCCAAAAGAAAAAAAAATGTTATAATTACAATATTTTAATTATTTAAAATTATATTCTTTAAACAATTTAAAATGCTAATAAAGGTGCATTTAAATAACAACTAGAAGATGCCATTAAAAATATTAAATGTTGTTCACGTCCTCTTTCAATTAATATTTACAGTTTGCTTACCGTAGCATAGAATAATGGCATTCAAAGTAAGTTATCGCTATGTTGCTTGTTTATGGTTCACCGCGTGTTACCATGGCAACAACCATACTCCATTTCTATGGTAACACTTACAGTGGTGTAAACTATGATACCAAAAAACGGAAGTTAGTAAGCTGAAGTTACTAATTCTAAGAAAAACTTGTCTTAATTAAATATTTCCTGTAACGAAAATCTGTTTTATGTCACTGGGCAATTTTCATAAATCCTAGTTTCAATCTCAGATCTGCAGGAGGTTCCGAGTTACACAGGGAGCTTTGTTGATGTCAACAATGTGGTCCGTGTGGGGTGAGTATCATCTCTTACCTCAGTGGCAGTATTTGATTCACAATTCACTAAGCACAGTTTGTGTCCATCACCCCCCTCCCCCCCACAAAAAAAAAAAAAAAAAGTATTGCTAAGGCAAAGAGTTTTATTTTCCTACGTTGCATCAGAAATATACAAAATCATGTTTTTTTTTTCCTATATTTTACCCGTTCACAAGAATTCTTTATGTTATTTGAGAAAAAAAAAATTGCCACACTAGAAGATATTCACATAATCCTAAATTAAATATCCTCTAAAGAAGTTCAGATTCACTGTCTGGAGATATTGATCTCTATTAAAACTGGGGAGGACAAGTTTGTAGGCTTTGATAAACTGAATCTCGTGATAGTTAAATGCTTAAAATAACCTTTATAAATATCATCTTCCAACCCTTCAAAACAAGTACGCCATCTGAACACAAATGATGGGTGCATTTCATTTTAAAATGAAAGAAAACAGAACATTTCCTCATTAAAACAAGACAAAACAAAACAAAACAAAAAAAAACTACTTCAGCCATTGTTGGAGTACAAGAATTCAAGGGCTTTTTTCTCTGTGAATTTTTCCACAGATGCATCCGATTACAGGAAAACTGGAAAACTGATCACAGAAGGAAGTTATAAAGGTCAAAGGTCAACATTTTGTGTTTGTGTGCAAATAAATATGCATATATTTTTTAATAAATGTTGGAAATATATTTAACCACAACTGACAAAAATAAATGTGTTAGAAGAAATAATGCATTTTGTGTTCAACCACTTTGTCAGAGATCAGTATGAGTTCTGGGGCCAAATTACTACAATTTTGTATCATTTCCTGTAGCATTGGCTCTGGTCCAACAGAAGATAATGGCCTACATGAACTTTGGTCCATCAAGGATATGATCTTGTGTTTTCAGATTTCCTGCCTAAGTCCTTTTTTTTTTTTTTTTATGAGCTTTCGGTTTCCCAGCCTTAATCTTAGCAGTCATGAATGTCGAAGCAACATACAGGATAAAAAGGTGTAAAAGCCCTGGCTCTAAATTTACCTCTGGCTAAATGCAGAATCCCTCCAAGGAAGCACAGTTTTTTTTTACTTGTATTTGTTTTTATTATATATATGTGTATATATATATATAACAGGAAAACTTCAAGGAGTTGCTTGTATATATTTATGTAGCCCTATAAACTTTATGGACTCTTGCCCATTCATACCAAACTAGATTGCCTCTCTGTGCACATTCCACTCATCTGCACCTGGTTTTGAGAAGAAACACAGATTTTAATTGGGTGGGGCACATGTGGCCTTCAATGAGTAGTGATCATAAAGCAATTACTTGGAAGTCCTAAACAGCAGTTGCAAAATTCCCTTCCTATGTCACAAACTGGGTGACCTGCAAGAGAATGTGTGTTTTTGCTTAACTTCAACATTGTGGGCAAAAGGCAGTAAGTTATAACACAATTTTCTGTTCCACTGTGCTATTATACCAGTATAAATTTATTGAATTCAGAATCACCATGCTGGCAGAAACCCAGAGAAACGAAGTAAACAGTCATGTCCAGATGTTAATATTTCTGTTAATTCTTTTACAAAATGTATTACAAAATCTGAAGTCCCAAGAAAGAACAGCATTTTTTTCCATCAAAGCTAGGATTCCCAGAAAACATAGTTACAAAATTTTTGAATCAATAGTTTAGGTTCCAGTCAAAAATATATTCTTTCGTTTTTTCACTGAAAAGTTGAGGTTTTCAATGAAATACAGAAATGTTTTTTTTTCTTATTTTTATTGAAAATACAATGGTATCAGTATTACGCTTTGAACAAATCACATTAGCTCTTAAATTAGCACTGAAATGTATTTGTACAGCACTGAAGCACTGCTATATGCAATATAAACTGTAACCTATTGGAAGCTTCCTAGTAACAGACTGGAGCTGTGTATTAGATTCCATTTTTCACAGTATCTTCATTAATGATCTAAAAGAATATATCAGTTGAGGTTGAAGGTGACATTATATCAAGACATATTACCAAAATTCCAAAAGGAAGGTAGAAAGAAAAAATGTTTGAATACATTTTTTGAATGAAGAGGCATGTATCCAGAGGATACCAAGGCCAGAATAAGCTTGGAATTGGTAATGAAAAAATAAATCACAAATGATTTTGCAATTTAAGGTACCAGCTGTAAAGTTTTACTTGTTTTTGACTTTTCTTTTTTTTTTTTTTTTTTTTTTTTTTTTTTTTTTTTTTTTTTTTTTTTTGTGACAGCATTATGAGAGGCTGTCCTCTTCTATGTAAATTTGGATCTATGAAAGCCGGATGATTTCATCCAGCTGTATCTATATTTTGTTTGATTGCTACAGTGGTTGAAAGACCCCAGAGAAAGCACGTCTTGTTTTCATTTCTGGGCATCACACTAAATCTGGCTCACCACCTATATCAGAGCTCCTTGACTCATAGTGAATGTCATATCTAATCAAATTGTCATGAAGCAATGCTACTTTCTTACCCTATAAATATTTGGTGAATAGTTTGAACAAGTGATACTCAGCTGATGATGTGTTTGCAAACTAATCATTCCAGCTATTCATCACTTGGTCTTTGTTATTCACAGTTGGTCACCCAGGTCAGAGTGTTAAAGACATCTGAAAAATTGTGATAATTGTTTTTGGAGCAAGTGGACAGTTTTGATATTTTTTTATTACCTGCTTGCATAGAATGAGCAGAATAACAATTTTTTTTTTTTCAGAAAAAAAAAAAAATTATTTCCATCTCTATACATTTATGGCCCCTGACATGACAAACAAAAATTTTTGAGAGCAAAAACATGAATAGAGTATGACAGGCATTCTATTTGTTCAGATGTCATTGGAGCAAAATCTATGAATAAATCTTGAGGAAGAAGACTTTTGCATCACTGTAGAAATCAGCTGGATTGTGCTTTTGATCATAGGAGAGGAAAATCATAATTGGAACATTATAACTCTAATAAAAATAAAAACAAATAAACAAATGAAAACGGACAATGCATCCAAGACATTTTAGTGAACTATCACTTGTTTGTATACAAGTGTGTGGATAAAAAAGTGGGAGAGGGCATGTTTCTGATAATTTTTAATACAGAGTCTCAAAATACACATTTTTTATAGTACATACTCAGATCTGTGATTTTTAAGGTCCATTTTTAGATGGACTATGCCTGCTTTCATCTATGCATTCATATTGTGAGTGATCAAATGACTACGGCTTCACGAGTAACTGCTCATTAGCTGAGCCCAGTTACATGAGCATATGTATGCTGCTGTCCCACTTCAACTCCAAAGTGAAACACTCACTGATTGCAAAAGGTTTGGAGCACTTACACCACCAACTGCTATGCTTTAGCTTCTAAATAGTAATTCTTTCAGCCACCATAGCCTGATCACTTGCAACTATTATAAATAATCATGTATACTGAGGATAGAACAAAATTATCCTTGACTGCATTCATTTGTCCTTAACAGCTAAAGGGGGCAGCCCAGAAGACTAGTTTTCCCAGATATATCTAAACATTAACTACAGGAGACAAGAAATTTACAGAACTTGTATTTCTCATATTCCTCAAGTCCTAACAACGGCAAAAATAATTGCTATTTTTATACTAAAATACCTGTTTCAGTTTATTCTGAAATAGATATTTTAAAAAATAATATTTCACTTCCTGTTTGGCCTCCTTGCCAGGGATGTAGTCACAGCACCAAACCTATCAGAGTTTAAGAAGCATTTGGACTGTGCTTTTAGCCATTTGGTCTGAATTTTTGGGCAGACCTGTGTAGTGCCAGGAGTTGGACTCGATGATCCTTATGGGTCCCTTCCAACTCGGGATATTCTGTGATTCTATGATTCTATGATATTTTACATTTGGATATAGATTTTTTTAAGGATTACAAATGACAAAAACTGACCCCCCCCCCAAAAAAAAAGCAGAGTATTTTTATATTTCATCCACAGAACATCGGCTTTATGAAGTTTCAGGTTAACACTTCCTTGATTGTGCTTTGAAACAAATTAGGATAGGGAAAAACAGAACATGGACATCGCAAATAATGAGAGGTTCCAGCTGCAGGTTGCCTGTCTTGTGCAGAGGGAGGACAGAAGAAAGGAGAAGAAATAGCAATGGGAGATGAAGTACGACTGTGCAGAAGCAGAAAAAAAAGGATTTTGTAATTAAGTTCCTCTCATGCCTTGGTTACAGATTTTGGGCTGATGTGCAAGGCAAAGGGATATTCCAGGCTCAAAATGCTGCATCATCAAGAATTTTTTTCTCAGCTGTTCCCCAGAGGTGGTTCCCAGGGTGAGAACAGACATGAAGGGAGGGAGGAAAAGCTAGCAGGTCTGTGTATAAAGCAGATTTAGTGATAGACAAATAGACACCATAGATGGAGGTATGCGATATTCGTATTAAGGTTTTTCTTGGGAGTGATTGCAAGATTTGATTCCTTAACATTTTTTCCTTCTATTGACATTTATTTTCAGAGGAAAACAAAAACAAACAAAACAACAACAACAACAACAACAAAAACAGATTACACTTAGAGTGAGAAAGCTGAACATTCTGATATTTATTTATTTATTCATTTATTCATTTATTCATTTATTGTGAAGAAGTGCAAATTCATCTGGACAAAAGACAAAGCTGAGAGGAGTGAATAGCCTGGCTATTCAACCAATATTATCATACAGTAAGTTCATGCAGAGTTATCTTTCAGTTCAGTTCTATTGTAAGCCCGAATAACTAGAAGTAGTAGTTATCTCCTCCTGAATTTAGTCAAAGATGGCATACATCTTGAAGGTCTATAATAATTATGTATAAAACATAGCCCAAAAAACCTACAAGTTTAGCTTCTGTTACTATGTAGTTATACAAACTACCTCCTTCTTCTGTGCTCTTGCAGGTTTAAGAAAGATTTTAAATGGAAGAATGAGGCAACCAAGCAAAATATTCCTAGCAATTAAGAACTCCATGGAAGTTATGGGAACTTGTAACTTGTATACTAAAAATAAAATAAAATAAAATAAAATAAAATAAAATAAAAGTAAAGTAAAGTAAAGTAAAGTAAAGTAAAAACTACCCCATACTTTTTACAAAGTCAAATGTAAGAATTCCAAGCAGCCTTAGTACTGCAACATAGATAGAAATGTATATTGTCAAGATAAGTAGTATTACAAAATGAAGAAAAATGACAGCTGCTACACAAAAGCAAATGGCCAGGAAATTACATAGGCTGGAAATTTTCAAACTTTCCTCTAATCCAGGCTCTGGAAAAATCTTCCATTAGGAGAAGTGGGTAAGAGGGAAAGAAAAAAATTCTGGGGGACTCTGACAGATTTACAGAAGTGACTTTATGGAGTTAGAGTATGGCAAGGGACTTGCTGTGTGGACTTGATGATCTAAAAGATCCTTCAATGGCAAGTATCTCAAATCTCTTTGAGGGGCAATATGGGGAGAAAGTGCAGGAAATAGTAACTGATGAAGGTAAATGTTAAGTCATCAATACCAAGCCAAATTTCTTGTAAAGAAAATGAAAGATATTTATTTCAGTCTTTGGCTTTGTCTAAACCAGAAAGAGTTTGCTAGTCCAGGTACTAACCTATTTATTCCAGAAGATCATTCAGATTGAAATCAAGTCTATAATGCCAATAGAACTGATTTGCTCATATAGCTAATACCAGTTGGCAAAAAGACTTCACTGTTTAGGTAAATTTGTTCTGTGGCTTTTGAAGGTTTTATAAGCTCACCCATATTATAAACCTAGGGACAAACCTATGGCTGGTGTAAACACCGTTTTACATAGTTCCTCCAAACAAATATAAGGTTGTTGTAGCAATCATATTATATTTTTCTAGATGCAAAATACTGGTTCTTGAGATTTGCCTCATGGTCCTGGAAAGTATGAGTACATCCTTTACCATCTTACACTGTGATTTGACAAGAGACACTTAGATTTTTTATTTTTATTTTTATTTTTTTCTTACAAAAAAATAAGAATCCCATGTCTTCAGAGGTTTGGGGCTCAAGGCAAATACATAATATTGCAAGATTTGCAATAACATGACTAAAATTGCTGACAGTGAAATTTACTTCAACTTACAGTCTGGCCTGATTTTTTCTTTTTTCCTTGAAAGCTAATGCAATTTCAAAATTCAAGACCAACATCTACAGCCTTTTCTGTTTATTTTTTGTTTGCTTTCTGAATTCCTTCCAGTTATTTGCTAATTAGTTCACCTTTTATGAGAAACCTTTTGCAAGATTTTAGGAACAATCATAGGAAACAAGCAATCATGTGGTTAGCTTTGAAAAACACATGCCACATGTAGAGAGAAGCCTTTGTAGGACACATACAGGAAACAAGACACTATTGTCTTTGATGTAAATTTGCTACATTAGAGATCAATTATACAGCAAATACCATCAATATTTGTGAACTGTCGCGATGTTCATTAAGGTAGAACAAACATGTGTATCCATTGTGCAGAATTAACTGGTTTATGGGAAGGTGGAGTTTTCTGCATCACCAGTGACAGCTCAGCGTTATCTGTAATTCAGTTTCCCATCTAGATGATGAGAATTTTAGCTCTTACTTCCTTAGTAAAAAATAAAAATCCCAAAATTAGAAACTATGATACTGACCCTAGTTTAGAAATTTTAAAAGCCTTAAACAAAAATCCCCTGAGGTGTGGACTCTCTACACTGGAGGCTTTTAAGGACAGATTAGAATAACATCTGTGAGGAACAACTTCACATAGTTTATCCCATCTGCGGAGAGAGCACTGAACTTGACAATTTCCTGAGGTCTTTTCTACTCGTGCAACATTAGGAGTCTATTGGCAGGTGGTTAGAGCACTTATTTAGACTACAGTCTAGCCTCTAATCACCATTCCAATGGCTGGGTAGGAATTTTAGGAAGAAAGTGAGAGACCCCACTACCACCCCTTCCCCAATGCCTGGTGGTCAGGACATTCACACAAGACATGTCTCAGATTCCCACTGAGGACAAAAGGGGACTTTAATTCATGCTTCAACATTAGCACATAACAAGATGTTGCTCACCATTCCATTCTTACTTTGATCAAAATTTTATCAAGGGTACAAGAAAGGCAAAAAATAATCTCAAAAAAAAAAAAAATCTACAAAAAGTACCACATTCCCACAAGTTTCTTTTGTTCCAAGTAAACATTTTCCAACCAAATTAAAACAAGCCTTTAACCAAATAATGTCAACCAACTGGAGAGACCATGGAACTATTAGTCTAGTAATACTGGTATTTGTGATAGTCTGGATATATAATTATTTATTCAGATATCTTGGAATGAAAGGAAAAGACAAATGCGCTCGTTTTTAACAGAAAACATGTCTCTTACAGTCACAACTCCTGTTGATGTTTTGGGAATAAAAATTAAATTGAGAGTGCTATACATGGCATGATTTGGGACATACCATCTTATTTTTCAGTATATTTGACCACTGATGTGTATATTAGGTAACAAAACAAAACAAAACCAAACAAAAACAAAAAACAAAAAGTAAGCAAAGAAACAACACAAAGTCTGGAAATTATTCTGGCTCCCTTAGAGCCCAGGACAAGTAACATTATGTCAGCTTTGACATTTTAGAAAAGTTTCCATTGTGGTTTTACACTAGAAGCAGATCCAATTAGTTTCTGGTGATCTTATTCTCATTTTAGAAGGAAACAAAACCTGATGTAAGTTTTAAAGAGCATATAAAATACTCAGAAAATAAGAAGAGAAAGTTGTGGATTTTCAATGTGGTAAGAATGATAGCAACATGTGATACCCAGCCTGGCCTTTGCTTTTTTAACACTTTGGACAGGATAAGCTGTATCCTTCTCTTCCACACAGAAAAAAAATATGTAGATATATATACAGTAGGGGACATATAAAGCATCAAATTCTACCTACTGTCAGGTAGCTGTCCCCAGCTGCTGAGTTAACAAACACAAACAGTGGTGAGAGCCAAGCACCTCGAGAACCTGATTCTGGCAACCTGAAGTTTTCTTTCCACTGGTTGTTCAGTAGGATGAATCTCATCTGGGAGATTCTGAAAGGTTCATATGAATGAGGCTTGCACCCCAATAGCTGTAGTCTGTTGTAGTTTAATATACGATTTTTCAGATTTATGAAAGAATGTGGTAACAAAGATGGACTTTTCTTATTTACTCCAGGATTTCCCATAATTTCTTGAACAGTGGTTACAAAGATGAGAGGGTAAAGCTCTTCTCAACAGAAACAGACAATATATCAATGGTCAGTAGCCACAAACAGCAGCTTGGAAGTTTTAGGCTGGCCAAACAGATGAAGTTTCTGGATTGGAAGGATGGAGAAATGCTAGAAAAGGTGGGCCTGGGAGGCTATGGAATCTCCACCCTGTGAGGTTTTAAAGATTTGAGCTAGACAAAGTCATGGTTGACTTCATCTAGTGCTGGTGACAGGCCTGCCTCAATCAGGAGATTGGAGTCAATGTCCTTCAGAGGTCCCCTCCTGCCCATGTTTCTAGTCTGTGATTTCTATGGTTCTGTGGGTGTTTCTTCCTCCAGTATCACAGCAGATGCTAAGTAAACCAACATGTAAATTGGCTCATCACATCAGAAAAGGGCAATACATATTCCAGCTCCTAGGGAAATGCTTCAACAGATGTGTGGTTTTGCATTGTTGTATAAATGTATAAATAGATTTCCTTCAAGAACAACTTTAGTTAGTGTAAGAGTATAGCTTTTGCTCCTTTGACCCATCCATTCAGAGTGATGCTACAGCAGTACTTCTGTGCCCTGGTGCCTGGTGGCACAAAGGCAATTTACAGCCAGGAGGGCACAGTAATGTATCAGCCAGCACTGTATAATCTGCATACAACCCTTAAACTTCAGTCTGAAGTGAAGATCTAATATGTACTCCTGCAACTAGTTATGTGCAAATAGTCCCTGTGTAGCATCTAAATCAACGCTGCATTGTTCTGACCTTTTGCTCAAGTGTTTTACATTGGAAAAACAGACTTTGAATTGTAAGAAGGTCAGTTCATGTGTTCAATAGGAAGTCAGTTAATTGAAATAAATGAGAGAATCTTGCCTGGTAAAAGCTTCACTTTTCATACGCAAAGTCACCAAATATGGATCATATATGTTATCTGAGCAAAGCATAGAACAAAAGGTTATTTAGTAGCAGGGATTTAAAACAAAAATAAAAGAGGAGGAAGTGATACTTTTTTTCCTGTGCTGCATCTTACTGTCAGTTCTACTTTAAAGAGAATACATCAGTTCCAGGTATTACAAGTCAGTGGTTTGGAGAGCTTGTAGGATTCGCTACTTGAATTCCACAGAAAAAGCAGCATCTGTAGGGGTGAAAAGTCATTCCCTATGGGCTCTGATTTATTGAGAGAAAGGTTATTCCGTAACAGCCTGTCAACCTTCAGCCAAAACCACCACTGGCACTTTTCCTTCCCGGCCTTCTTTGGGAGATCCCTTCTTCTAAGATTTGGAGAGGACTTCTAAGACTTCTTACAGGTCTTGCCCCTGGGCATGAACACCCCACACCCCAGTAGCTCTCCACTAGTGAGCAGCTCTCACGTCTCACAGTTTGGGTGCAGACAAAGGAGGCAAGGATTTAGTGAAACTTGACTCGAAAACCCCAGCAGAGTTCCAGACCCGGTTTCTGTAACCTGTACAAGAAGCCTTGCTAGGGTTTATCCTTATCCAAAACTGAGGTGCCAGAAAGATGTCTCTGAAGTGCACCCTCATAACCATTCTGCTCTCATCATTTAACATGAGGTTCTGTTGTAGCATTTGAGCGAATGTATAAATGAATCATTCTTCCAAAGAAAACTAAAAGTTTTTCTGTTGAAGGCAATTTTTGATTAAGGACTGATGTTTTTGCAAGCCAAGACCACTAAGTTTATTAGTGGTCACATTTTTTCCCTGAAAATAATCTCAGTGATTTTTTTTTTTTCATTAGGCTTAATTTTGGGAACTTAGTGTCTAAATATCCCCCCAAGCTTTTATCATGCATGGCTGTGAAGCACATTTCAAAGACTTCACATACTGCAATCCTCCTGACATTGTTGGAGGGTAATAGCTGCTTTTTAATATGAGTAACAGATCCACAATCTATTTGTTTGGGCTGAGGTGTCTAATTTTAGGCAGCCAAACTCCTTGTCTCAATCTCTTTGTGCCTCAGATTATCTACCTCGAAAGTGGATATAATGTTCTTTGTTTATCTCCAAAGGCTGACACAAGGTTTACTTAATTTACATTTGCAAAGTACTTTACCATGCACATAAAACAGACCCATTTAAATGCAATGATTTATTGCAAACACAGGAGTAAATGCTACTGTCATTTACCCCGGTGTCAAATGGGACTAATCCCATTGCAAATGAAGGAATTGCACATGGGAAAAGGCAGTGCAGGAATCAAATAATGCCAACCGCCTTCATCACCAAAGCGAAGCTCAGCAAAAACGTTTTGAACTCAGTTTTACTCCGTGACTTTCCATTCCTTTTCTGAGCAAAGCCACAAGAGGCTGCAAATCGCAGCTCCAGGGCTCAGGCTGAGTGCACAGAGCCACGATGACAACAGCTGCGGTGCTGACTCATCACTTGCTTCCTGATGGGAAATCAGGCACCGAGGGGCCCGGCACACATTTTGGAAGACTGTGTTGGTCCAACAGCTGGTCAGTGACAGAGGAGAGGGCACAACATTAAAGCATATGAAATGAATGCAAACAGCAGCAATGGAACGAATGAAGAAGTAACTGGGTCCCAGGCAGCTGCTGACACGCACAGGAGCGTAGGCTGCTGGAGATTTTCACTGCCAGGGATCTGGCAGCGATCGCAGTAAATGTTGTGAGCTGTTGACAGCTGAAGATGAGCAGCTTAGGCAGAAGGAGAAATCCTCTGGACTTACAGTAAGTCCTGTGACACTGTATCATTTGACTCAATTAGCTCAAATGACTGGGGTATAATTGAACAAACTATAACATGAGTTGTGACTCATGCTGCGCCTCAAACTGCCCATGTCAGCGTGGTAAATTAATTCATAGTCTGCTAAGTGAAAGTTAATAGCCAACGGCAGTTCTTGGCATATCAGAGGGATATTTCATACAAAGGCAAAGTTTAGAGAAGGAATGGTTTTATGAAACTCTTGATCTGTCGACTGATTTCAAAACCAAAAGTGAATGAGGGTTAGAAAAAAGAGACCAAAGTGAAGAAATATGTTAGGTCAACAAAAATAACAGAGACAGAAGTTATTTCTGGCATCATATCTGGTAACTGTGTTTGAACGTTGATGATTAACGTATTAGTTATGTGTGTGATGCAAGAGGCATGGTAAGTGGTTTGCTTGCATATTCAGCTCTGCTGCCTGTTCACTTTGTCCAGACAAAATCCCCAGCATAAAAGGCTTATCTCACAAATTAGCCAGCACAGTCATCCCAGGATTTTATTTATTTTAAGCTGTGGGCCCCAGTGTGACAAACACACCCATTTCAAAAACTACTGCCTTTTGCAGTAGCATTTTCTAACTTGCTCTGAATCTTATTCTTTTTTTTTTTTTTTTTCTAAAATTGGCAAATAAATTAATGGATTCAATATATTGGCAAGACTGACAATAGGGGAAGCCCAAATCTGGCTCTGTTGGATATCGTGTAATGTCCAAACAGGACCCAGGTCTGATATTTGGATATACACTGGTTATATGTAGGGGGAAGTATGAAGTGAAAGAAGGGTTGGAGAGAAGCTAAAGATATAAGAGAGCTAGGAACACTCTGAGATATGGTCACGGAACTGAAAAAAACGAAGTGGTAAGTAGTAACAAAAAATTTGGAAGCCAAGAGAGAAAAATAGAAAATAAAAGGAAGAAAAAATAGGCACAATCTTGAAAGAAGAATGGGTCAGAAGAGAGTAGCACAAGGTACAGTTCTGGACCTAACCTTATGAAAAATGCCTGTCTGGATTCATGGTAGCAGGGCTGAGCACTGATACCTGGCATGCTTGTAGAACAGTTGAGGCCCTATAAGATGTGCCGATTTTTTAAGAGCTTTGCCTTTCTCAGAACTGCTTAATAACTGCAAATTTAAGTAGTCCAAAATACATGATAGCATGAATCATGGTTCCTGTGGTAAACCTGTGGTAAAAAGTTGTGGCAGAAGTAGTATAACAGCTTATTAGAAGGCGAGCATACACTTTTCTTCCAAACATGAATATAGCAAAGATATTTTGAAGACTGAAAGTCCGTTAATCAAAAGAATATGTTTCTGCTTGAAATACAAAAACCCTTCACATACCCCAAACACAAATTAGTCTACTTACTGCCTTCGGCCATTCCTATTAAACAAAGGTTTTTGTTTGTTTGTTTGTTTGTTTTTGTTTGTTTTTTCTTCTAGAGGGAGATAGAACTAGCAGTTCTAAAGTGTACTCAACACCAAAAATATTATCTCCTTAATTACACAACTATTCCATTAAGTTAAAGAAGGTTGCCTAAAGCACTGAAATTTGCCATTCAACGGACCATCAAAAGCTTTGTAAAGCTTTATAAAGAATCTATAAAGACATTATAAAGAAGCATAATTTCTGACTGAAGATTTCTTCAGATAGAGGTAGAGGTATATTCCTAGCTGGTATAAAAACAAGGTAGGTCCAACTATATTATTCTAATTTATGATCTGGAGACTTTTTTGAGATAGTATCCCAGCTGAAGCTTGAGATACTTTTCCATTAAAGGCTTCCCTCCCAGGAGACTTAAAAAGTAGTATACTTTGACTTTTTTTACTCTTTATTTTTTTTCTTAAAAAGTAAAAATAATAGATTCTTAATAGATTCTGTTGAGACAGTGGTAGACCAAAAGCAGAAGGGAAGTTGCTGACAGGTCAGGGGCAAAACGCTGTTATGTTCCTAGATTTTGTTGCCTCAGTTTCTAGGCAACAGTGAGATAACTAGTGAGATACTAGTGACTTCCCAAAGTCCTGATTGGGGTTGCTTAACCAATGCCAGTCAATAAGTCTGTTGCACAGGTAGATCTCCTGGGCACAAACCCACTTTCTTAATCAAGGAACAACCATGATTCCTTCCCTCACCAATATTCCCTTTTTTCAGTCTCTTCACAGAAACGTCATCATACTCAACAGTGTGCTCAACAAATTAATTTTTCCTTTTACGCCACTCACTAGTGGTGAGCTGACATGTACATCTAGGCCTAGGCAGAAGAGCCAAGCACCAGGTCTTTCAAGAGAGAGTCCTAACTGAAACTTGAGATACCTTTCCATTAAAAGCTTCCAAGATCTTTGGGAGAAATAGTATTCTTAAGGATATAAATACTTATTTTCCTATATGAAGAATTGCATCAATTTTTTGCCCTGTCAGAAATGTTTTTGTGGCAATTCCTGGACTGCCTTTCCAAATTATATAGAAAACAAACAAACAAACAAACAAAAAAGCCAACTATCTCTTTTAAATTGCAATTTGTCTCTCACCTCAAGGAGCCAGAAATGTGTTCTGCACCCTACACAGGTCTGCAGCAGAGTTTGAGTGTGAACTGCACCCAAGTTTTCAGCCACAAGAGCTAAGGCATAGGCAAGGATATTTGGATTTAAACCTGACTTCTGCATGGGGAAGGTGATTCCATGAATTAGTGAATAGCAACAGGCAAACTACTGGACTACCTCCAGTCTGATTTATGAGCTTTAGTCCCAAGCCCTTCTCAGGCTTGAGGCCGTTTTTTATCAGAGGGGTGGAAAATGCAGTTGTGGCATTGCTACTTTTGAACTGCAGGGCAGTTACTTGCCCACCACGATGTAAAGCTGGCATTGAATGGTCTTCAAACAGAAGTCCACAGTGCTGAATTCCCCACAGCCCCAAACCACTGCTACATAGATCAATTTTACACTAGTGCATTATTCCACTGACTGACTGGTACAAGCCAAATCACAGTGTTATCTAAAATCTCCATTTTCTGTCTGTTGTGTAAAGAAAGCAGAATCCGCAGCATGTTTCTGAGTAAAGAATTCTTGCTCAAAAGGCTGTTTTAATACTTTTTTAGCCACACTTGCAACATTTAACCTTTGAGGAGGAAAGAATAGCCTTGCTATTTAGATATTATGAGAGGTGTTTTTGCTAGTGTTCCTGTATAATAGAGTTCTTATGCAGTGCCTTTGGTCACGGAGGATTTTAGTCTTATTCAGTTCTGTGTCTCTCCCCAAAAGGCCTGAGCATCTTCCTGTGAAGGACATGATGCATGTCTTTTCTGTCTGCTAGAATAACAATGATACAAAATCACAGTCTGTGTAGTCTATATGGAAAACCAGTAGCAGAGACTGAGCAGGTCAAAATAGGCATGGCTTTACCAAAATCACACAATTTACACCGACTGAAGGCCTGACCTGCCATCAACTGAGCAGTGCAGCTTACACTGCTGTGGAAAGGAAGGGAAACAGCAATGACAGTTTAAAAATCCTTGTTCCCCCGTGGTCAGAAATGGTATGCTGGAATTGTACTAGTATGCAACCACATTTAAACATAGCTGTGGCCAGCATGGCTTGAATTCTAATGTGGACAGTACCTAATTTAGGAAAGACACAGGAGAAGCTGAATGTAAATGTGCATAGGGGAATGTAAATGACTGGTACCAGTGTCACTTTCACTTTGTTATTAAAAGCAATCTCAGTGCTTTGGAAGCAAACAGGCATCAGAGCAGTGGAACTGGCTGCCACTTTTAGCACAAGGCCAGAAAAACTCTAATTTTAACTCTTTGTGAATGTAGCATTTGAGCAAGACACCCCGATGAGACAGGTAAGGAATCTTGCCTTTCTCTGAACACAGGCAGCTGCAGCTGAGGTAGTGTCATGTTCTGGTTTGGAGGCAGTCACTTAGGTTTTACACCACACTGGTTCCTAGACAAAAGCCAATTTCTTCCTTATGAGAAGGTTTGTTTGTTTGTTTGTTTTTTCCACTGGGAGCAAAGCTATGAAGTGAGTGCAGAACAGGTTTTAGGTGAGGGTCACTTCTCAGCTGTTAGAGGTCATTGTCATCTACTAGAGAGCAGAACACTGTCAGCTGTGTTTTCACCATCATAGTGTCTCACATTGAAAACTTTTCTGTCCCATGGCAAGTTGCACGAACCGTTTGGTCAGATGTATCCTTCTTACCTCACTGCCTAGACCAAGGATGGGGGAACCAAACTTGTGGGTCCCTGCAGAATGGAGGTTGATGGTCCTACCTGCACCCGATACACCTTCCTGCCACAGAAGGAGACAAGACCAGGGCAGGGGAACTGCGCTGGGCAACGCGCATTCACCACAGAAAGGTGATCCAGGTGGAACTGATGGATCAATTGCAGGTGCAGTAACAAAACAGCCAGTTTTTTTGTCACTGCACCACCTTCACTTGCCATGGATGCTTTCCAGTGCAGATGAAGACCTGATCACATTTATTTCTACACATAACCATGTTTTTTTGTTTTTTTTTTTTGTTTTTTTTTTTTTTTAATTAGGAAAATATACCTCTTAGCAAAATGTGCTGCTATATGACCATGTCATTTTTAGCAGGGTGTTAGTAAGTGTACAGGTTGGCCTTGTCACTGCTTCTGAAATAAACTAGGGTTTCCTTTGTCAAAGCCTTTAATAGACTTTTGGATTGGAACACTGCCGAGATGGTCACAGGATCTCATGACTCAGAGGGCTACTGAGATTTAAAAGTGTTTTAAAAGTTTAAAACAATAAAAATAGCTCCACTGTGTCATTTTTAATAAATATAAATGTGTTCCACAATTCAGACCCAGAAACTCCTTTCAGTAATGAACAAAGATCACCATAATAGCTGACATTTCTGAAACGTTTGAGAAGTAAGTTCAAGGTCGTGTTTAAATGCAAACATGTTACACATAGCAATTATCATGAGTTTGTTATATTTACTGGTACAAAGTATTCAGAGAGTCATGCATCAAGTAAACTAATGGTCTATTATTGAGCAAAGTTTAACATCAAGCAATGTGCTATGAATTTTAAAACATTTTTTTAAAGTCAGACTGAAATTGTAATGAGAAAAGTATCTTGATTATGAAAGATTTACGAAAGGGGAGAAGAGGTGAGAGGGAAAGGAGAGTAGAGGGAAGTATTTAAAAAAAAAAAAAAACAACACTTTTTCTCAAAGCATAGCATTTCAATCCAGTTGTATATGTAACAGGGTGAGAACTACAGAAGTGATTCAAATCTTGTAATGCATGTTAGTCTCTGAAATTTCCAAAGCCAGGTGAAACTCTCCCCTCTTCATTTCCAAGCCTGTACATTTTGACCCAGCGTCAGACTGAAACTGCGTGGCTCAAAGTGTGCTTGGCCTTTCCGGGAGCTTCTGTGAGTAATGCACAAGTCTCATCTCCTGACACAGGATACCTTGGCTGGAGGCAGTTTCAGTATTAATCAGCCTGTCGTCGCTATGGGCTACAAGCTGCTAACAAAAATCTTGGGCTCCTCACTGATTCATTGTCATTGGTGCTGTTATTTAACAGGGTTTTAATTTAACCAATGTAATTGCCTCCAAGATTTTTTTAAGCACTTTTTTTTTTTTTTTTGACAGAAGATATTTATTGATCCCATGGTCTTTTTCTAATACTTGATTCATATTTGCACTGTAATAAAATTTGGCTTACTTTTCTTTTAAAATCCCTGGCAAAACCTTACTGATTTCATGGTGGGGACAAATCCTGGACATTTGTCCAGGAAGACACATTAACGTCTGTGCTGGGGGCTGTAGCCAGACCTGCAAACAAAGTGAACGGGAGTTGGGTTCAGGGCCACATGTGTTCAAGCCATCTCTAGCAGCAACACAGCCACGTGGACTTCATCAGGATTTTGCAGTGTGGCCCTACCGCACAAAGCTCCCAGGGGTGACTTTCACTTAAAAAGAGGAAACCAAGTGCTAAACCAAAATGACATTGCTGTGGTTATGAGAGACAAGGACAATGGATAAGATTCAGACCTGAAGGCCTAGACCACACCAGAAGAATTTATGATTTAGTTGGGCCCACGAATGGGGCTCAGCAGTGAAGTGCAAACCCAGCAGTGGGCTCCAGTAGCTCCATCAATGAATTAAACAAAATGTTAATTCCCAGCAAATAACTTTGAAAGGTGTGATTCAGCAAGGAATTTCTACATTATTTAAATATTTTTCTTGGCCAGGAACAGGCTGCAAAGAGGGGTCCTCTAGCAATCACAGAAAATCATACTAATCTCCAAATAAAGGGAGAAACAGAGATGCAACTGATATTTTTGCATTCAGTTGGGGTCCATCTAGTGAAAGGATTGATTTCTGGGTTGGTACCATCTTCATTATTTCTAAAGCCGTGGGAATGACCATTATAGCCATTGCAACAGTCCCTGCCTTCTTCCTGTGACAGTTTTCATTGGCAGATCTCAAAGTGATTTACAAAAGAAGTCAAGATCATTAACCCTGACTTACAAATAGGATGAATAAGGTACAAGCAGGGAGGGAGGGAACGAGATCCCCCCTGAGGTCAAATAAGGACTCAGACACAAACATGCACCATCCCAGACCAGAGATCAGCTGTGGAAGTTCCTAAACTAATGCCTTTACTTGTCCGCTTTGGGCATCTGCTTTTTCTTTTTAAAGAAAACTCCCGCACACAATGTGAGACTAATAAAGAACTACTCACTAGCTAGTGGAATCCATGATGGATCGTCTACAAAGTCTCATGGTTGTCACATGCCACCCTTTTTATTTCCCCCACAAAAAGGAACATTACTTATGAGACAAACAATTTTTAATAATGCCAGAAGCACGCGTGTACATTTAAAAGCTTTTCCTTCTGCAACACCACTCCCAAGCACAGTGGTATAAATTTTATTTTTAAAACAGAGCATTTGAGTCAGTGGTCACTGCTGCAATTTATCTCTAAAGATACTGCGATACTTGGAGGTGTTGGGGAAGGCCCTTTTAGAGCTGCAGTTGCTGGAGCCAAGGGAAAAGAATGGGATCTCCATTTTATTAACAACAACAACAACAACAACAAATATTTGCTCCTAATACAGGAAATAAAACTGGAAAATGTGAACTTGGGAGAGCTGAAAAATGGAAAGAATTAAAATAATCCAATACATACGCACTTTTACTTATTTACTTACTTTTTTTATGGGACTTCCTGTTTCAGGAAACCTTGCTCATCCTTGTTGATGACTCAAGACTAGCAATAGCATAGCTTCAAAGCGTAGTTTTTTCTCAGGCTTTCATTTTTCTCATGGAGGATCATGGAGAACCATGGATCTGGTAGGTAAAAATATGCTGGGGACAGATTTCCTGGGACAACACGTTTATGGTGAGAGCGATTTGGTTCCTCACAGGTCTTTTATTAACATATTTCCAGATTTCTATACCTAACACAGGTAATAAACCTACCAAACAGCTCTGAGAGATAAAACCAGGGGGGCAGGGAGGAAGCATGGGTACAAGGCAATGCACTAATTGGTGCACATCTTAGTGTTGAATAGTTAGTCACAGCTTTGTCAGAGACAGAAGGCTAAAATCTAGGTGATGATACAATTATTTTGGAACCAGTGGCCTAACTGTTAATTCTTAAATATGTGCCATGTTTCTGAAAAGCTGTTTCTCTCATCCATCACACACTGCAAGGAGCATATCAATACATTCTTCGGAGGAGATAGATGGATAGCTTAATTCACTTTGCAAATCTATGGAAGCAACACTTTAGCACTTTGGCACAAACTGTCTCTGACATTGAAAATTAGTAAAGAAAACAAGTGGTGAAAATGTCAGGAGCAGGAGGACTTCATTTTTCTCATGTTTAAAATGTCATCTGTTTTCTGCAATCAATGCAAGGAGACAACTTCCTATACCATAATGATTTACACTATGTTTATAGGCACAGATAGAAGTAATCACAGGGTTAGGCGAACATCTCTTGGTGAATTCCTCAAGTGTCAGAAGTGCTTAGTTCTGCAGTTCCCTCTTCCTAAGAATGCAGGGGAGACAGGCACGCATAACTGTGTGATTCTGTATTTCCATACACAAAACTATAATATCTGCAGCCTATCTGGCCTCAGCTATGTATAAACATATCCTGTGACCAGATGCCTACAACTTGTAAAAAAATGCTGCCTTTGCCACTGAAGAAAAGGCAATAAATATTTTTCACTTTTTTTTATATCTAAAGAAATGCGTATGAAAGGAAACACACTCATGGTCTTGGTGCTAGCTTTAGTGATTTAAAATTTCCATTGTTTGGAATTTCCTGTTTCAGATCTTGAAAATAAAACTTCCATTACAGATTTTTTTCTTTCCCAGCAAGAACTCATTGTCCAAATCTTTTAAACGGTACTGCGATGACTAAGTACCACTTTATTCATTTCCTTTGTGTCCACCAGAATTTGGGATACTGTGGGATATAATATCTTCTCTGCCCTCAGAATTCCTGTTTAATATTCCTTAGCAACATAACCCTGGATGTTTTTCCAGCTTTGGTGGCCACACAACTCCACTGTCATTGCCTGCTCTTTTCCACCCAAAACTCTATGTGAAGCAGGGAATTTTTGCAACTCCAAGTTTATAGATGGTAAATTAAAACAAATACAGCTCAGCATTTAATACTTCCGAGAATTTTTTTCAGTCTAAGGCCCAGAGCATAGAGGTAGAATAAGGAATGAGTGCCAGGCCTTTCACATCTTGGACTGTGCCCAAATAACTTATTTGCCCTTCCTGTCCGTGAGTGAATGATGGTTTTAAATAAATAAAATGATTCCTGCATCTTGCAGCCACTCCCCATCACATTAGCACAGTGGTTCTCAAGAAGAGTTACTCACACCATCCACGCAGCTGCTGCTCGCAGCTCCACATTCTACAGCAGGGAGAGACGAGGTGTTTATAAAAAGTTCAAAATTAGAGCTGGTCAAAATTTTTCTCTCGAAGTATTGTTTTGTTTTTTTTTTTTTTAATAAATATGTTCTATGTTCTTACAAGTGCTATTTCTTGCAGAAGATATTCACCTCCAGTTATTTTAATGAAAGAATCTAAATAATCATTTTTCTTCTTTTACCCTCTAGAAAGGTTCCCAAAACCAAATCAGTTACAAAATTTAAGTCCAAATCCTACACACTTACAAATACTCTAACCAGTTCTTTCTAGCAAGCTCTTTTGTCTCTTATGTGAGCAGCTATGATGCACCTGAAGTGCAGCACAGGGAATTATCCCTTCTCTGGCAGCCGTGCTTGCAGTCAGCACATCTGCTCGGGATCCACCCCATAGCCAGCTCCTGCCCAGCAGCTACCAGGTAATGATCTATTCCATGCCACTATTTTCCCCCCAGAGCCTGGTTTATCATGAATGTTACAGGGCATACAGTAGGTTAGAACATGGATTTAATTATTGAGGTAAGTCTATTTTACACATCCAACAATTTCCCTCAAAATAAAACATATGTTTTGGTCCTTGGCATTTTCTCAGTGCTCACTTGACATCTCAGTGTTTATCTATCCCCAGCTTGCTACTTGCCTGTAGGGTGACCTTGAATAACTCTCTTCATTTGTCCATATTTGTGCACTGTTACTTCTGGTTCTGTCTTCAAGCTCTTCAGAACAAATATTATCCAGGAAAGGGACAGGCTGCCTGTAAAAAACGTCTTGTTGAAGCAAAAAATATACACTAATATTATTAGGAAAAAATAATATGAGCAACAATTAGTAAATAGGTGGCATGGCCTGAGCTATAAATGGTGAGGTCCTGCCCTCGGCTTATTTACTACTCCATGCCGATTTTGAACAGATTCTCAAATATCCTCACAGAATAGACCATATAAGCACAATGCACAAAACTCAGGGGGAAAAAAAAATAGTATAAGCTAATGCAATGTAAAAATCTGGGCTTCTTCACAACTATAGATAGTATTTCAACCATGTATACACATTGCTCAGCATATATACACTACTAAAATCTAACAATGATTTATCTACAGAAATAGTTATGTACCTGGAAATTCTTAGTATAGTAACGTTTTGGAAAACAACCTATTAAGTCAGGGGATCATTTTCCTTCTGTTAACAGTAAAAGCTTCAGGATTTCAAATGGATAAACACTCTGCAATTTGAGCTTTGTGAGTCATGCTTAACAAGGCAGAAGTGTGCAGAGAATTAGCTGTCCATAATGCATGGGTTTCCCTAGTCTCACTGGACTAAATTACGAAAGACAAACAGGCACATAATGCAAAGGCTCGAGACACAATGTGTTCCTCTTTGTCCCAGGACACAGAGATCGCTCTGGTAATCATCACACAGAGAAGGCTGCAGTGAAGGCAAGGAGCTATGAGCCTTTCATTCATAGTGGTGCAAACAGGGCACCAGAGCCTCCCATAGGAACAAGGGACAAGGATTAGGCCCTGGGGCAGCCTAGAAATTGACTTTGAGATCGGACTGAAGGCTGAGCCTACATATCATTACATCTGTGAGCCCATGCTCAGGTACAGATTTCTCTCAAGTCAACAGCTGCTATGTAAGAAAATGAAATGAACAGGATTACTCACCTGTGTAAAAGCCATATTCAGACAGAGAAAAGAGAGCTCTGCACGTAGCAGAGAAACAGCTTTTTAACCCATCCAACCACTCCCGACTCTTTCAAAATCAGGCTTCACACTTAGCTTTAGCTCATTGTTGCCTTTGTTTCATCCTTGATCCTGAACTTTCCTCAGCTCCTATTTTTCCTGTGTCTATTAATCTGTCTCAGACACCCTCTGTGACTGTCACCTTTGTTTAAATTCTCATGTATATCACTCTTCACTCACCTTGACTGCTGCGCTTCCTTTTTCTATGATGTCCCCAAAATCCAGCATGCGGCATCTGTACAATAATGCTGCCTTACTTCCAGGACATTCAGAAAGTTCGGCTCATCCTATTCTCAAATAATTCCACATATCTATGTATCAATTTCAAATTGCCTGTCCCACTACAAATCTATTGCCCAATTTAGAATTTTCATCTCTTTATTGTGACCCATTTCCTTCTTCATCTTTTTCATTTTTTTTTCTATGGAAAGAGTCATTGTTTAGAAAATTCAGTTCCATCTGGAATAGCTTTTCTGTCTACTGTTATCTCATTGAATTTTTGAGCCAAATTTGTATCTCCTGTTGTATTTCTTTTGAAGTCAGTGAGGTTGTGTCCATTTGCTATTATTTTGGCCCAGAGATGTCTCTTAAATAGCAGAAGGAAAAACATATTTTACCCTCTTGATTTCTCTTTCTGCAATTCGGAATTTATTATATATATATCCATTACATATAGTGGGTTATCCTATCAAGTGCTTTAGAAAAGATACATATGAAATTGTTGATGTAAAATGAAATTGTCCTCTATCTCTACTTCTGTAAATCCCTGTGTTATCTTTGGCTACATGATACATCTTAATCATGGAATTACAGCTGAATACTAAATATTTGTACATGTAAGCCCCAAGGAATGCTAAATTTCTTTTTTTTCCTTTCAACTAGGCATGCTATTAATTAATGCATAGCAAAATGATTAAAAGCATTTTTCAAATAATGAACAATACAGAGACAGACGAGTTAATTGATTGATTGGTGTATGAGCAGGGTCCTAATGGATTAGCATTTGCATATTAACACAGATCCAATCTCTCTCTCTTAATGAGCTGCTTGCCACATTTTGTCTTCTTTTAAACAGCAGTGAACATGATAAAACAAATAAACCCACTGGATTGCTCCCTCTCTAGGGACCAAAACACAAGCTTAAAAAAGGCCACTCTCCAGCACTGATTTATAGAAACACTTTGTGCATCAGTGTAGTGGGTACACAGGGACAGTCACTCTTTATCGCATGTTCCTTGTGAAAAAAGCCATTCTGCAAATCCTGGAAATTTACAGCCACTGCTTATAAGATGCTTATAACATGATTTTCCTCACAATGATCTGGTGTTTGTCTCAGCTGGTTTTGCTGTGCAAGAAGACAGAGTGGGATGTCACTGACCAGCTCATTCCATCTGTGGCCTTTCTGCTGCCATCAGCAGCAGAGCTGTGCACGTCTGTCTGATCCAGCCCTCCACAAAGAAAGGACCTGAATCATTTCAGGTAGGTAGGTGGTAATTTTTAATCGCTGGGCTCACTGAGAAGGATTTCAAACCTTCCAATATAGGATAGATATGGGCAGTGCCACGAAGACAAAAGCAGGAGCATGTCCACAATCACATGGCAAATCTGTTTTCCTTTCAGAAGCAGGGTTCATTCTTTCTTATTCAGGCATAACTACAAAAATAAAACAAAACATGTTCATGTTTTTATGCCTATCTATTGGTGTCACCAGGTAGATCTGTGTGACGTTGTGTGTAGTATCATGTAACATTGCAGGGCACAGAGACCTCCTTAACACCATATGTACACAGCAGTACATACATGGCCATACACATGACTTCTAGTAGCCAAGTTAACTGACAACCTGTGGGGCTTCTGGGACCCAGTGTAATATCACATCATGGAATTGCACCATTGCGCCATATACCAAATGACTTGAAGCTAGCTCAGAGGTCTGTAACACACCACTGGTTTGAACCATGTAGACATGCCCTTTGCGTTCTTGGCCCACAGCCTTCGTTAGAGACAATTGGCATAGCTGTATTACAGTCACTTCCCTATTTACACAGGATGAGGATCTGGTCCATTATGTGTTTTGGCCATGGAATACAGCTCTGCCTTCTGCTCAGCTGGCTGGCTGTGAAGACAGCAGTCACTGGGTTTTGAACTTGACTTTCAGGGTCAAACTGGGTGACACTTCAAAGCCGCCAGGCTCGGGCAAGTTTCCAAAGTTTCTAGGAAACCCGTGTGACCTCCTGCTACCTGAGATTCCCTTGGATTGTTTTACTAAACTCCCATGGCTGTTGGGGTCAACAGTTGCTGTGGATGCATGGAAAGACTCGTCCAGGTCCTACCCCAACCGGTGTGTTATCAGTGAAGGGCAGCACCAGCACCCAGGTGCTGGCTGGGAAGCAGCGAGGAGCCAGCAGCTCAGGTGGGATGCCATACAATTCAGGGTGAATTGCCATACAATGAACGAGCAGCAGATTTTGAATGACTTCTGTATTCAGCCGTGAAGAGATCGTGCTGCTGTTTTGATCAACGTGGTTCATTGGATAAGAAGGGTATTTTCCGTCTAAGGGGTACAGTTTAAAGCAACCTTTAGAAAATGGGATCATTTGTGGACCCTATACTAAATGGATTTTAGCCCCTATTTGAGCAACAAAGATAATTAATTAGATAATTATTAATAATTAGTTATTAATATATAATTCACTTAGGGATTTTTTTATGCAAATCTGTTTTCTGTGAAAACAAATATATTGTTTCAGTTGGATTGTCCTAAATTTAATGTAAGCTTATCTGTGTTAGTTTAATGCAGAATCTGGGACTGATCCTTTTCTTCCCTGTACAAATGCTTTTTTAGATTCCATCAACCTGACCTAATAATTCAAATTCTAAAAGAAACAGGAATAAAAATCTCAGAAAAAAAAACAACTCTAATTATTATTCTAATAATGTTTATATTATAAATTATAATTACAAGTTGTGGATTCATGATTAATGGAGACCATCAAGAATTTTTGGAAATCAGTGTTGAGGTATGTTGTTACTGTGACAGTGTCTGCTAATATCCATCACTTTTTTTTCATGGAAGAAATATTCCAGGCACGTGCAGTTATCTATCTATCACCTGTCTATCTGAGCATGATAAATGCAACAACAACAACAACAAAAACATTGACATTGATATGAGTTTTCTATTGACTTCTATCAAACAAGAAATAAACCCAGTGCAGGGGCCTGGCCAAGGTCTCTACTCGTAATAACAATTTTCAGTCCTTTTTTTTTCAAAGTTATTATAAAATAGAAAGAAATATAAATAGACTTGATCCTACTGAAATGCCACATATATCAAATATCAAAATTAAAAACAAAAGCAGGAAAACTATAGTCTGCAAAGTTCTTTGCTTTCATTTTCTAATCTTCTTAAAGGAGCTGCTCAAACAATTGGGGCCTTTTAAGATTTCAATGAAATCTTGTTTTCCAGATTTTTGCAGAGCTGAAAAAGGCATAAAAAAATGTGGCCAACATTTGTATACTGTTCCATTCCTCTCTCGCTTTGTTTTTGACCTGCTTTAATATTAAATAATTCTGACTACACGTTTAGCCAGGGAAAAAAAAAAAATACTGCTCCAGCTTGGTGTGCTAAGGTGTTAAGGAGGCTGGTGGATAAATTCCCACAGTGTGATGTATCTGTGATCCTGTTACTTCACAGGCCCTCCTCTCCCTCCAGCCTCCCCCATGGCTGCATTGCATCTGTGCATAATCAGGACCTTAATGGGAAGAGCAGAAACCTTTCTTTTACACTGTCTTATCTCAATATCCTTTGTTCATGCCAAGTAGCAGCTTATGAATGCCAGACACTTTTCTCTACTTCTATCTAGCAAAGGTTGTGTTTTTCAGTTCCAAGGGGAGAAACCTATCCTTCCCAAACAATTGAAGAGATTTGTATCTGAACATAAACAAACAAAAACCATCCATCGGGAACATGGAAAATGTTTTTCTCTGGAGCTGCAGTTCCCGCACGTGCCCCTGAGTCCTGAGGGCCCTGCTGAGGCTTCTGCAGAGGTCCACCCTGGAACCAATTTTAGATGGTGGAAAAACACATCTGGGGGCTGGAGGGAGTGTGTGGTAGCAGGGTAGAATTCATCTCTCTGTCCCTGCTAGGAGGGGCATGGGACAGGTAACATGGAGAAGGGAGGAAAATCCACCCTACCCAGCAGCGGGAATCCCCTGCTGCTGCTGCCCATCTGCCTCCGATGGCCCCAGAGGAGCACGGTGTGAGCAGAGGCCAGCTGGAAGCGTAGCTGTCTGCAGGTTTGGAGCTGGCTGGAAAGGGTGTCCATGAGCAGGCGTGCACATCAATGGGAGTCAGCTGTTCAAAAAAAATAAACAGGTAAGTGTTCCTGAAGCCCAGCCTAAGAACATCACCCTTATCTAGGTGTCTGATAATACCTCCTGTCATCCTTAAACCCTTCCTCCACTCACATTTAAATCTTCTTGGCACTATCTTCAACACACAGCCTAACTCTTTGCCTTTCTTCTTGACAAATCTTCTTATAATGTCATTTCTCTTCTGTCAGCACTTTTTATTCCACAAAGAGGACCACAAACCTTTCTTGGTCCATTGTTCCCACAACCTTTTCTATGTTGTTTCCCCACAGAAGTTTAAATGATGCTACTCCCTGCTGTGTGGTCCATTAGACACAAGAAGGGGTAAGTGCAGTTTTGCCGGTGTGACTCCTCTCCAGTGGCAATTACATTTTAATTGAATTCTGTATATAAAGAGATTCAGAAACACAGACTACGTAGCCATAAATAAGCAAAGTTTAGCTAAACTGAATTTTTTATTCACTCTGAGGTACTCCAGACCAGAATATACTAAACACCTAGGAAACCTCTGACAAACAAATTCAATGCAAATGTATGAGTTTATATCTTATTCTCTAATTAGAAATCTAATTACACTGCCAGGCCTTTGGGTCATAGTCTGTTCCATTTCTTTTCTGTGAAGTGTCCAGAACATTTGCTGTAGGTAGTGGGCCTGAGCCTTTTGAGCGACAAATTGTTTTTCCATTGTGTTCACTGCGAACACAATAGGGTCGTAAACAGAATAATCATGCAATGTCCCATAACAGCACCGCAGATAAGAAATATGAAGTATTAAACAGGAATCAGAAGCTGCCAACACAATCGTCATCAAACAATTAGCTCTTGCAGGGAAGACTTGAAGCTGGTGTAACTTCAATGATGTATGCTGTGATACACTGACAGAAATGATCCAGCAACACATCCTTCCAGTCCGATAGCCTTCACTTTAGAGAGGATATTTTGCTGTCCTTTTATGTACCGTGTTACAGGCTATACTATCTGACTGGTATCTTCCACGTCACGGCATTATTGTACTGTCAGCTCCTGAGACAGGGATGCATCATTTCAAAATGCTCATCAGTTCAAAACTCTGCTTCTTTGGGAGAAGCAAACCAAATTACCAGCAACAAGAATAAACTGCATAAGAGAAGCTGGCATTTTGTTCCTCTGCTGACGGTTATATTCTGATAGGTAATATGTCAGGAATAATTAGACAGTTTGGCTTATTTCCCATCATATTTTCTCCCCGGTAAAATATACTATAAGCCAGTCCATAAGAAACAGACGTTTCAGACAGAACTATTTCACTAAGATGCATGAGGCAGAGTGGTCTTGTATAACGCTGAGTGCAGCTCTAAATGTAAACACTGTTTACATTTGAATGTGAATGCTCACGGAAGTGAAATATCAGAAAGGTGTGATTTGGCTCCTGCGGATCTCCAGAGCTTTCTGTAACTGGCGTTTCTCCCTGGGGTAATTTATAAACTAATATTCCCTGTTGTGAGAACATTGGCAGGCTTGAGGAGAGAATAGCTCCAATTTTCACTCTAACACGGCTGGCTCACATCCAGAAATTGCAGAAGGAATTTGCCACAAAAATGAGATGAAAGGGAAATTCTTACATATATAGTGTTAATGACACCGTGCAAAAAAAAAAAAAAAAAGGCACAGTTTGAGCAAAGGTGTATAAAGACAGCACATAGATAAATGAAGGTGCATGATATAGATTAGCAAGGTGGAATTGTCTAGATTACAGCCATATATAACCTGCATGGTGTACAAAAAATGTATAAAGAAAATTATAAAAATGAGAAGAACAGCTTGCTAAACCACAACACCAAGTGGACCCTGGAAGATGTGTGGATTCCATTTTTAAATATAGGATTTTTTTGATCTAGGTCAAAGGTTTCACAAGCTACATGAATCAACAGATGTAGTAGGTTTGAAGATGTATACTGAAGCTCTCTGGAACTTCTTAAAATAGAGCAACTATTGAAATAAGATACAGTAGCGTTACTGGCTGCCTAGACACCGTTCTATTTTAATAAGTGTCAAGGATGCTTTGGGGCATATCAAAAATAAATGGCAGTAAGTAGGTAGGAAGCCAGGCTTCTGTGACTTCTAGCAGAACTGCAATACAAATAAACTCCAGTGAAGTCTTTCACAACCTCTCCAGGGTTATCTCTGCACCATTGTTTCCAGTCAACAATTTATAAACTCAGATTTGCTGATTATCCTTGTCCAGACTGTAGACTCCAGCTGCTAATGCTTTATACAATGTCAGACTTTGACAAGTGATTAACTGACTAAACTTACTAATTTCACCTTCTCAAAACTACTGCAGGAGGCTTTCTTTAAAAGGTTTAATTTTCTTTTATCAGTTTTACCTCTGTGCAGTTCCACTGACTTCAGTGAAGCTGAATACCATTTACTCTGGCATATGCGAGAAAAGCAAATTAGGACCAAGGGATTTAAACTGCAGGAAAAAAAAAAAAAAAAAGACAGCTTCCAAAATCCTGAACAGGTTAGATTTCAAAATAAATCTTCATGAATGAGGGAAAAAGATGCTACATCGGACATTGTCCTTGTCTTCTGCACTTCCAGTCTTGCCCTGTTGCTTCACATACAAAACAAAAATCTTTTCAAAAAAGATTTACTATTTTAAATAACACAAATATATTTAACCATTTATATTCAATGCTTAGGCTTGTTTTCCAAATTGTTCATATGATCAATTAGTGTTTTCCTATCATTTTAATCCTTTGAAATTATTATTTTTTTAATTCTCATTTTCTCTATATAATGTACAAGAGAGTACTTATTTCTACATTACACCAATCACATGAAACACTTAGTGTATCTATAGGTGCATGTGAAAGAGATTTTGTACAAGAATGCATTAAGCATACCAGCAAAGATGTATACTCAAGGGGAAATGTTTCAGTAATAGTGAGGTGTGATAAAGAAATTCAAAACCCCTTGTATGATCACACTCGCATTGATTTGTTTTTATCCAGGAGACTGTCAATTGGTGACACTGTAGAGAACAGTTAAACACATGGACAGAGCATCTTTGAGGAACATTTTGTTTCCAGCTATGCACATGAAAGATGTTTTATGAGAAGAAAGTAGCTGTAGTCACAGCCTAGCAAACCAAACTTACAAATTAACTGCAGTCTGCACCACTTGCACTTAGCTACGTGCACTGGCTGACAACACAGCATTCAGTGCTGGTTTGCAAACAAATTTAAATATTCAGTGCACAGCTTCTGGGAAAGAGGCCATCTTTCTTCATGCTGTAGCTTTGGGATGTAACATTTATTAGTGACTTATGCTTATTTCTACTGGCTTTGTGATGCCAGGAGAGTTAGCAGCATTTTGCATCCTCTAAATATATGTATAGGAATGGGGAATAGAAAGGACTAACGTGAGGAATGTGAAGAGATGCCTGTGTGATGTCGGTTGGCAGTACGGCTGTCTGGAAAAACAAATTCTGTTTTGTAGCAAACACAAAAGTTTTAAAATGTCTTTATGCTCTGTGTTGAAATGAAAACGATCTTTATTGAAAAAGTTCACCAAAAATTAATAAAAGCAAAGCCCATCTCCACTCCAAATATTTAATAATGAGCCTCAATCTCTCAATTTTATCTCTCTCCTTTTGCTACTTGGCCATTCCCCTACTGCCAGGCTCAAAACCTTGACCCTCTGCTGATCCAACTCGCCTTTCCTGTCCCTTTTTCATTCTTTCCAGAATAAATGATACTTCTATTTATTTCATTTTATTTTATTTTTTTTTTATTGGTTCCTCAGCCTGAGGAAGAGCTGTATTTAATTTGAAAGGGAAATGGTGAAAGCTTTCATCGGGCTAATTGTCATGAACTCTTGGAAATGACTAGTGTTAGCTTTATGCTGCTTTCTGCGTCAAGGGTTCATGAACAGAACAGCACTTCTTCACACAAATAAAAGCATACATACTTTTTTCCTTCTAAAACATTGCTCCTCAAGCAATTTCCCACTCAGTCCTCAAAACACTTAGAATAGCAAATTGAACTTGATAGAAAGTAACAAATACTGATATGTGAAAGCAAAGAAAGAAAGAATAAACCTAGGTTAGGCAGAGTAAGGCTGAAATGCACACACTTCTTTAGAAATGTGACCTTATTCCTGGATGAATAACATTCATCCCAAGTGATTGCCATAGGTTAAATCTCTGGACAGTGAACAAAAATAATTTATAGACTCATAGCATCTTTGCTAGTTAAGATCAAGTTTTCAGAAATTTTCCATGTTTGACCTAAAGTCATCAATTTGCAGCTTCTACTTCATGAAATTCATTGTGATTCCTCTTTATGTGTATACCCTCTCCTGCACTCATGCTCCAGCTGTTTTATACTAACCATGACTGAATTCATATATTCTAATAAAATTTGAGAAGGAGTATGCTATGATGCTACAACGTACTTGTAGTGATAAATGAAGTGATCCTTACAGTGTATAAACTTCAAGATGATATGGTGTGTGTCTATAAATGTTAGGTACCATTATATGCTCTTCTAGGCCATGGAGACCATTTCTGCTCCTTAGTGTCTGATATAATTTGACTCTAATTTCCTCTACAGAAGGGATTAAACTGGAGTCACCTCCTACCTCCACCTCCTAACACCTCTCAGAAGCATTTGATGTATGAGTTAATTTATTCCGTCTCATAATTAATCATATTCTCTCTCATTGTAAAAACGTACAATGTCACTTACATTGCCTGTGTTCATTTTACCATCAATATAGTAAGTGACATTTCCTGTAATTAAGTAGAAATATTACATTAAACAATTAAGATGCACACATAACAGAAGTGAGTAGTGAAACAGAACCAATTTGCTGTGAGCATACCAGTGCCCACCGAAATTTTAACCTCTGTAATCCACACTTGAAACTGCACAACAAGGAAAAGAAATACACATAAATGACACTGATGGTAATTTGGGAATTTTGGCAGCCCATCTTGAATGACCTTTAAAAGCCCCCACAACTTTGAGGAAGAGTGTTTCAGCTAAAATGTATCATAACTACTATCAGACCACATTGTTATTTATGCTGTCCCTGTACTTATAGCACAAGGAGGAGTTTTAGGGTACTACTTCTCTGTGCCATGGTCATTATGTTTCTCATCAGGGTCATCATCCTTCCACGTTCTCTTTAGAGTGATGGTAATAAACATGAAAGATACCCAAAAAGCACAGGACTCACTCTAGGAAGATCCTTGATTTGATTTGAAAGTACTATAAAAATGTTCATCTTAATGAATAAATAAATAAATCAATAAACATTAAAATCAATAAAAAGTGAAGGGGTGGAAGAACAGAAACATATTTGATGATAGGAACACTGAAGCTGAAAAATGATGTAATGAAAAGAACTAACCATCAGGAGGGTTTATTATGATTAAATAAATATATAAATAAATAAAGATTAGATGCCTCTTACCTCCTTTTCCCTTATCATTTTTAACATAGATTGAAGAAATTTCTCCAATGCAGTTTACTGAACTAGTAATATACCACACTGAAAGCTAGCAAAAGACAATATATTGAATGTCAAATTTATACTTTTTAAAGGATATTAGACAGATACTTTGAAGAACTGGAACTGTCATGCTGGGTTAGACCTACAGAAGAAAAGACTTTGTCTCTTTCTAAGCATTAATGCTATCTTTGAGAGTGGTCATCAATACTCTCAAGCTGGCAGAAGACCCTTCTATCAGACAGGTGTGATATAAACTATCCCTTCTGTCAGATATCATCTGTTTTTGTACAGCAGCACCAGTCTCATTTAGATTAAATTGAGCCCTGGAGCACAAGGTTTAATGGCTGTTTCTATAAGCATTGTTACATTGCTTGTTTACCATTTGTTGTAACTCCAGGTACTAGTGCTATCTATGAAAATATTCAGTCTCACTTGGAATCCTCCTAGTGTCCTTGGTCTCATTTCCTCTGAGAGAGATTTCTACCGCCTAATTACACACTGTAGAGAAAGAGTTTTCTTATAACGGTTTCCAGCTTGCCTTTTACTTTCCTTGTTGTTATACTATTTATCAGAGAAAAGGGACATTCTCATTCTACCATGTAAGTAGCATTCACTATTTCATATGATTTTCATACATTTGCTTATTTCTCTCCTTTCTAAATCAAACCATTTCATCTCTTCAATCTCTCCTCTTGGAAGTTTTTCCTTGCTTGTGGTCATTCCCATCATCTTTCTCTGAACACACTAATATACGATATACTAATTCAGGTCTTGACTCTGCAAGATCCTGTACACTGCTTGTGACCCACCAGATACCTAATTTAAAGCATACAAATATTCCCTTTGCTCTCAGTGGGATTTTCTGTGTAATTAAATAAATGTTTGAAGATGTTGCTGGTTAATGTCGCCAGATATATATTTGTGCCTACAACCAAAAATACACATGCAGTTTTTATTAGTCACCCTAGAAGGACAATCTGTGCAGCTATTGATTTCAACCATATACTCACATGCTTAATAATAAGCCCACAGTTAAGCCTTCGCTTCTTCAGATTAATACCAATCTGCACATGTTTGTTCCTGGGAGACCACACACTTACTACAGGCATACACTATGACAATAATATGCATGAAAAAAGTGATATCAGGAAAAAAAGAAAAAAAAAATGTAAAAAGCCAACTGAATTATGAAACCAAATTACAGCTAAATACAATGACAATAAATACTTTAGCCACAGGCAATAAAATATTGTATCATTAATAAAGCTAAGTGGAGAAAAATTTTGCTTGTCACTTTCTTTTATAACTTAAATTTTATACTTTAGCCTTACATGTTAGCTCAGTGCATTACACATCTCTCAGGCAATTCCCCTCTGGCCCCAGCAATCATGAGTTACTGTGGTTTCAGAAAGTGGTGAACTGGGTAAATGGAAACTGATTTTCAAGGATGAAATAATGGTCTAATTCAAGACTGTAGCATTTTTAAAGGAAAGACAGTTGAGACAGAGAAACAGCAAGGAATTGATGATATGGAGGTTAAAACTGCAAGTCCTCATGGGTGTGGGAGACAAACTGAGAGGAACTTATGGAGCATACTTAAGTTGTTCTGAGATTAATCATTCATGAGCTTGCACATGTCACCGATAATGGCTACAAATAGCATTGCTCTTGACCTTCCCAGTGACCCAGACACCAAGCCCATCCCATGTCCTAGCTTTTACAGGCCATTCAAGAGACTTGCCGAATTCAAAGAAAGGGATGAAAAATTGGGTAAAAACACCACTTAATTCCATCACTTAATTCCAAGAAAAAAAAAATCAGGAAGAAATAGTAGTGAATTATCTCACAGTTAGTTATGCAGCATAAGAGACTGGTTTATCAGTGGTGTTATTGAAGAAGCACCTCAGTAACACTACATTTGGTTTTCTTTAGTAGATGTAAATCGGGATAACCCCATTTATAGCCACAAACAACAGTTATGATTGTTTGGGATCTTGTCCTATATATTTTTGGTATATCTCTAGCTCAAGCACCCAATCCGGGGATATTAATTGGGCAGGGACCCAGTATAACAAGTCCTTCACGTATTAACTAAATCCAAAGATATTTGAGAGAGAGGAAAGAAATAGCTGAAGACAAAGCTCCTGTCATTACCAGCTTCAAAAGGAAGCAAAAAAACTCACCTGCAAGCTTCAAGGGAAACTGAGATCAACAGATGCAAAAACTACTAATAGGCTTAATGTTAAGCTTCCCCTGAGATCTTTCTTCTCCCCAGTACAAAAACTAATCATGTATACCAATTTTTGTTCTTTCAGACATTTGAAAGAATATGACATGTCTGCTAGAACCAGACATTAGTTTTGGTTTTATGTTATGAGTGCTTGAACAGTGAAATAGATCTTTTATTATTTTACTGCACTTATTTTCTTGTTCTATGCTCTTACATGAGGGCACCTTATGGATACCCAGTTGTAAACTGCAGTCATTTGTGGTTTATTCCTCTAATATGTTTCATACTGAAGTTGAGAACTCTGTTGCAGTAGATAAAATTCAATCTAAGAAAGGGAGCAGCCTAGAAATAAAAGTGAAAAGAAAAAATAGCAGGAGGAAATTCACAACAGCTCCAGATGAAAGACATGGTAAAGATTCTGAGGAGTCTTGGATCAACTGTCCAAGGGACTAAATGCAAATGTTGCTCATGACTTTGGGCTTCAGTGCTGGCACCCCATAATGTCTATTTCATTTATCCAGTAGTAAAAGAACCTTCACAAAACTATTCTGAAGCAAAAAACATGCAAGAATCCTTTCAATTCACAAATGCATAGATTAAACTAGTGCTATTAACAGTACCAATTTATCTAAAATTTCTGTATATACATCTACTGTACATACATTCAACTGCAAATGTAGCTGTTTCTGGATTCTTAGCGATTCCCAGTATCACTATTTCTATTTGCTTCCAATCTTCTTTATTTAAGCTCTGACTACAACATGTGAGGCTTCCTTGGATAAAGAAAGATTGCTAATGGCAGGCTGGAGATCAAAAGGGAAAATTTATTATAAAGGTAACAAATGCACTTCTCACCTGTATCATCTGAACCCATCCAGATTGTAAGAAGTTTGTGTTAGATCTTGCATTAGGAAGAGTTACTATTTACTACATCTACTAATTGATTTCATTTTTTTGCAGCTAAACTTTTAAACAGAATTTAAAAGTGTCACTTAAAACATAAGTATAGAATATACCTTTCCCTTGCCTATTGCCTGGCATAATTGGCATCTTTATGTACTACCAGGCGATAAGGAACTAATCCATTACATTATGTAAGTATATACTGGGGTTCATCCTTCTGCTGTAAAATATGCACAATTTAATCTTAAACCTAGTCTTAAATCCTTTAAGTAAATATTTACATGTACTTCTATATTTATCTAAAGACCTGAATATTAATCTTAAAGATAGAAATCTGATTATGGAAAACTGAATAATTCAGTTACTGCCAAATACTTTCCCATAGGGTTTCATTGAAGATTACCATTGACTTCAATGGGTGTGTATCAAACCATTAGAAAGCTGCATGAAAATTAGATATTTGAGTCACACAAACCTGAATTTGATTGAATTTGAATTTCTTTGAAGAAAACTTCTCTGTTTGAAACCACATGATTTGGAACATATTTATATAGCAATATACACCTTAGCAGATTTTGTATCATTAAAAATTGTTTGCATTGGAATTTTGTGATCTATATGATTAAACAGTAATGAGGCCCTGGGTTGGTCTCTTTGTCTAATGAATGATTTGTCAAACAGTTACAAAAGCTGCCTTCTGAGTTTACACTTTATTGATTCTTACTGAATCCTCAGTGAACAACAATTCTGCACACTGAAGAGAAAAATGTGTCCCCTTTTCCCTGTTTTTCTTATCATTCATCAAGATTAGTTGTAGTTGTGTGCATTTCTTCATAATGAAGAAACAGGCATGAAGTTCCAATCCAACACAATCTTGAAAATGGGTTCTCCAGGCCACCTGCAGTTCTTTTAACTCTATTGATATAATGCATTGTGATAGAAGCTGTACTATTATTAAAGCAGAACCCAGCATTACTGTATCAAAAAGCAACTCAGTGGAATGTCTCACCGGCTTATGAATGACTGGTTGAGATGTCCTTTTTGGTATTCATTGATTTATGGATCAAGCTATCACTGTTGAGCTGTGGTGATGCTCCTGTGATGACTTCCAACAAGCACATTCCTGAATGATCTTTGCTATAATTATAGACATGTAGCTGAAGGCAAGAACTGAATGAGATAATCACAGGGAACTATCAAACAAGGGCAGGGAAAGAGGAATAACCATTTACTATGAAGATAATCAACTGCATAGGCTCCATAGAGCATTATCTTGGTCTTGAGTCCAGTCAATATACCTGTAAGTTTCATGGAAAAACTATTCTGAAAACTGAGCAAAATATCTAGTTTTCAAACTATTTGAGATGTCTCTCATATAAGGACTATCCTGTGTCTGGTCCAATGGCAAGTCAATTTCATCTAAATATTCCAAGGGCAATAACATCTTCTTACTTCACCTTACATTGTCTTATTTTCAGTGTATATTTTTCTCAATTTCAAGTTCTTTTAATATTTGCTTTCATTATTTCAAACCATCTTTTCTGTTTTCCAAATGATTTTTCTCATAAGTCCTCAATTTAGTATTTCCCTGCCAGCAGATACCTGATTATCATCTCACATAACACAGAGGTCTCAGAAAGCTTTCCTGTGATGGAGAATTACTTGCATCATGGTTTACATCATTTTCATCAGTGCCTGTCTCTCTTGACCAGCATCCACACAAGCATTTTGCTCCAGCTGTGCAAAGTATATATTGTCCTTTCTTCCTCACCGGCCAGCAGTCTGGAACAGCCAAATGGCCTAATCATGGACCTATATAATTTGCAAATTAGTATCAGATAATATCCTTGCAGATTGTTCTCATCATCTCTGTGATTTGCATGTACTTTTCTTGATAAGACTCATTAGACCTTCAGTTCAGGATGCAGAGTCCAGTTTCCCAGGCTTAATGGAGTCAACAGATATCTAGTAAACATAGTCAGTAGAGCATAGGATGCCACACCTCTTTTCATGAAACTAACATCTAAAATACCTTAAAGGTAATACACTCTAAAAATGCCTCTGCCTCTCCATTGACTTTAAAGAGAACTCACCCACCCACTCAGCTGCAGGTATTTATGCTGCAGATTTCTAAATTATGTGACATGTATCTCCCCTTAATGATCACATCCTTGCTTCCATCAGAGGTCAGGAATGAAAAGAGTTAATATCATAATGTAAATAATAAATTATAAAACTCTCTAATCAAAATTTTAGGCTGTGAAATAATCATCTCAAGAAAGTGGTGGAAAACTATTCATAACATCGGAGGGTAACCGGGGTAAAGATATGTTTCTGTGATTAAAAACATTTACCATTGTGAAAGCCTCATGTGAAGCAGTTTCTTGCTACTGTCTAAATAAAAATTACCAAAGTAGTTGAAACCCATAAGTCTTCTATAAATAAGTATGTTCCAAGTTTCTATTCCATATCTTCATATTACCATAGGCTAGTTATGCTGACATAGCAACTGTAGTGAAATAGGGAAACAAAATAATAGAAACTGAAACTACAATACCAAAGCCTGACTTTATATTTTTTTCTACTCATTGGAGATGAAAGCTTTTATTTAATTGGCACTAATTACCTTTAATTGTCAGACACAAAGATTATTTTCCATTGCTGGTTTCCCTCCAGGCAGTTGAACATGAACACTATTAGGATGAGTCCTCTGTCTTTTGAGCATATTGAGTGAAAAATGTTTTTTTAATAAATGTGCTGTGATTTCTCTGGTTGAAAGCCCTTCAGATTCCTCAGACTGGCTGTCCACTTTAGATCCTAAAAGAAAAAAAGGTCTTAAATCAGGCACAGTGATAAATGAAGAAACCAATGTAGAAGCTGTCCTTAGTTTTAAAATACATACTGCTAAAAAAAAAAAAAAGAAAGAAAAAAAAAGAAAAAAAAAAAACATGAGTACACATTTTACTTCACATCTTTTCTTGGAAGCATTTATTCTCATGCCCAAAAGACTATTAATAGTGGTGGTCATTTCAGTACAGTGAAAATAGTTAAGCAATATGCAGAAGTAATATGTTCTTATTCATAGCAGTACTGAGATAGTAAACACTCCAGTAGTCCTGTAATGTTCCAGTAGTACTTATTCCTGACAGTCTTTTAGCTCAAGCTTAAGTCAAAGGAAGCTGCTGCACTACCTTTTCATTTGTGTAATTAAACAAGTACCCATCTACCCAACAAATTGTGATTGAAGTTTTTGGCTTTTGGGCTCAAGATCATGCAACGTTATCTCAGCAATGGATTTGATACACTATTCTAGCACTGCAAAAAAAAATAAAATTAAAAAAAAATAATGATAATAACAGTGCTGTCTGGTTCTGTGGCAAGGAAAACGTATTGTTTTAGCTTGAAATTTAACATTCAAATTACAACAGAGGTAAAGGTCATCAATGTGCAGCCAAAATAAACAAAGAGTGAGCTGTCATCTAGAATGATCCTCCTCAGAGAAAATAAAAATATGTAGGTTAAGAGATCAGTAGAACAACACCTTTTAGACATTACTACAGTCTTCTTTGAAATGTTTGTAGCAGTGGAGCAGCTAAGAGATGTCTCAGAAACACAAGAAACTGTTACAGAGACAAGGAAGGTGAAATGAAAAACAAAGTTAACAGAGGAGAAGCAATTACTGAAAACACTGTGAAAAACATGACAAAACTCAATGCTCACCCAAAAGAGATTATTCCCAGTAAGTTTTTGACCTCCCATTAGGGTGTCTCATTGTATGTAAGAATCTTTTCTTACATAAATTCATAGAGATCACAGCAGGTAATAGAAGAAGAAAATTCTAGGAGCTCATTTTATGTTATAGCAATTAAAGGACTAATCACATTCACTCAATGACTATGTGGTCATGCATTCCCATGCAACAGTGGCACATCCTTACCAAACATTATGGTTGCTCCCCCTTTCTGAGAGCTCATCTTTGCTACTTGGCCTTTCATTAATTAATAGTGGATAGGCTAAAAAGCACAGTGGTGTCTCTAATAAAGACAAGATGGTCCAAGGTACAGACTGAAGTATTCACATTGTAGAGATGATGGGTCTGGTTTCATTTATTCTGCGGGCCAAGGCACACAAACTCATATCCCTTGAGCTAGTTCCTGAACTGAAAGCACAACTGTGGCATGCTCAAAAGCAGTTTTGTAGGGCACTGTGCCTGAGTGGAGCCCTCAAGAGCAGAAAGAGAGAATATAAATAATTTGTGACATCGGGATTATTTTAGCTGGCCAAAGTGTGTAAAAGAGCATTCATGAAAATAAGGATCAGGACCAATATCTCTTACTAGATACATGTACAATGCTACTAATCCTCTCCAATATAAAGAGAGAGATTTTTAATGACACCTATTGTATTTCATTCACTTCAATTTAAATAATAACCAGGAGACTCCTAGCAAAATGCTCAAACACCCTAATGCACCATTAGGAATACAATTAAATCACAGCAGCGTTAAACATCTCATCAAGAGCTCAGCCAACCTACAAAATTACTTTTCTATCCTTTCATTCCCTAGAAAGCTTCCACTCAGTTTCTGTCCATCTAATTTCCTTAGCCGTCTTTGAGAGTCCCTGAGCAACTGTAATGGAGCCACGGAGGATTGACAGCATTGACAGAAACCCAATTCAGTCTGGCAAAAGTATTTGTCAATGCAGATACACGAAGATGCACAGAGCTTTTTTAGGCAAGTCAGATAAGTGAGCAAGAACAGACTTTGCAGCTGTGTAAGTACTATCTTGTACTTTGACTTCCTTTGGATAAAGCAAAGTCCTGCCCATCATATAGAATTTACTATTTCCCTCCCAACCCTTTTCTCAAGAACACCAGGCTAACAATGCTACCTCTGAATCATATATATCAGAGAAAGAGATTACTTCCCTCCCAGATAATCAGGGAAGCAAAAACAGAACCATGAGTCATGGCTCTTCCTCCAGTCTGTGGCTGAGGTCTTTCACTGCTGGTCCAAGGCAAAGTCCATACAGCATTTGCTAGATGGTAGCGAAGATGCAAGGCCACTTCTTCACTGTGACTTTTACACAGCCAGTGGAAAAGTTCCAGCCAACACTCTGGCTGCTAATGCAGCTTCACTCTCGCCCCACTGACACAATCTCAGAACAATCTATAAATAACCAAAAGAATCACTCGGTGCTGAAATAAACACAAGGGGCCAGATTGTATTGGTGTAACAGAGACAAGGAATGTATTTGTGCTGATGGTGTTCATCTTACAATCGGATTGCAGCAATGGGCAGATGTCTGTAACACACTGACCTAGAGTACCAAGGAGAAACAGAAGTCAGCCACTGTGTGATCTGCACATACAATTGATAAATGAGAAAAACAAATATGTATTTCTTAGCACCCAACAAAGTTAATAATGGCTTTGGACTCAGTTTCTCTGAAAACCACAAGCAACATTTAATTGTCATGGTTTGTTTCTTTTCTTATACTTGGATTCATCTACTTTGAAGACCATGCATCTAAGAAGATCATTGCCTTGATCTTCAACACTTTGGCCAGATGTCTATTCAGCCTCCCCGGTACTGCCTGCACAATCATTTTGATAAAGAAGATCCAGAAAAAGAGTGGCTGATTTCCCTGCCATGAAGCACCCCTGAATAAAATAAAAAAATGCTTCACATTCCCTCTGTTCAAACAATGCCTGCAGCCATAGAGTGGGTGACATTACTGGGAACAACGACATCTATTCAAATTTGTAAAGCAAGCATTTGATAGACATGCTTCCTCCAACACAATAACTTCACTGAATGAGCTGTTAGCTTATCTAGCTTCTACGCTTTGAAGTATACAGCTTGAAAAAGTCAAGCACATACCAGCAGCCCTAAACTCAAGTTTATTAGCTCAAGAAATGTTTCCAATTTCACACAGAAAAGAACCAAAAATGTGACAGCTTATTTTATTTACTCAGCTTTTGATGATTGAAAGAAGTGACAGCGAGCATTAATTTACTGCACAGTTATGAGCAGATCTGCAGAGAGCTATGAATCTCTAAGAATCGTCTCTCTTAGTCCATGTTACATAATCTTATTCTTAGCCGTATTCACAGTTGACATCCCACAACACTTAATCCTATGGAAGATGTCACTTAACATGGATACATCATGTGCATTTGTCTAAAAGATCAGTGCATGCTGATCAGTGGTACTTATCTCACTATATTTAGGCCTGCAGCTGATGTTGGTGCCACTAGAAATTATTTTATCAAGTAAATCAGTCATTCAAAGGATGCTGGCTATGACAGATTTCTGTTTGGACAGGACAATTCACAGAAATAAGTAAGTAAATAAATGCTCTATTGAAAAAAAGTTTTTAAGCTACCCAGAAGCTACTATCTCTAGTGGGGAAAAGAGGGAAAGAACCAAAAGAACAGACCTTAGCTGAACCAGACCAATATTACTTTGAGAAGGAAGATACTTTTTTTTGATAACACACATAGACTGTGGTCATCATTGCAGCTAAGAAAACATCCTTGTTGTAATATGTAACTAAGCTCACAAAATCTAAATTATGGGATTCAGTAACATTGTCAAATGACAATTATTTTGTTTGTGTAAATTTCAAATAGTTTGCAATGCTTGCTAATTTTTTAACTTCATGGAGCTTGATTTTTTAATAGAGCTGTACTGTAATTCTTTACAAGATTTCAATACATTTTTTTGAAAAGCTGGGATTGCCAACACCACAAAATTATTTATACAGAAAGGGAGAGATGACGTCTTCTAAGAACATCAGGAGCATTAAAAAGGATATACAAACACAACAAATGAGTTTACAAACTATACCCCAAATGTTGCCATTGGATCTGCAGCGATTCCAGGCCAATTTCCATTAAGTGAGCACAGCAACTCCACAAAGAATACAAAGATGTATAAAGATATATCCTATCCTGTTTCTTCAAAAATCTCCTCATCTCTAATCAGCTACAGAATTGTAATTTATAGTATTTTGGAACATTTAATCCCAAATAGTTATGACTGTGTTGTGATATAGTTTCTATTTGCATGAACCATTTAACAATAGTCTCATATTTAATATGAGGTGATAATATTTTGAGCTGATTTTGACTGTTCATCTATTGGGCTTGGGAAAAAGATGGGAGTATCTGTTATGTTAACTAAGATAGTGGAGCCAACATTCTTATTTTGTAATGAAAGTACAGCTCTACCAGTGATTCAGATTCCTGGATCTATGTCCAGGCATCCTCAAGTAAGTGGGTGGATGCTTTGGAAATGGCCTGTATCTTTTCCTGCAAGGATATATATTTTCAAAGATTTGATTTTTTTTTTTTAATTTTCCATGCAGATTGGGCCATTTTACAATTTACTACATATCCTCTGTGATTATTTTAAAGTATTCTGATTATTCCATATTATAGATTATATGAGAATTGTATGTGTCCTCAACTTCCAGCTGCCTAGTATTAGTCCAGTAATGAAAGCACATTACTGAGTCAATTAGAAATTTATTGAGGTCTTTTGTAAAGTTTGCATTGATAACAACTGGTTTTCTGCAGCTAAAAATCCTTTCCAGAACAAGAGGAAAATTACTGCCATCATAGAATACTAAATAGATGGAAAAAAATGGCTTCAAGCACCTATACAGACAGATCATTAAAATCTAAACAGCTATAATATCTGTATTCAAAGACTACAAAAGTGATAGTTTTGAATGATATCTGTGTTATTTTTCTTCAATACATTACAGAGAGCTTTCAGCATGCCTGCAGATATGTAAGTAATCATTACCTACACACAGAAGGTCAAGAACCATCTAAACTACAGGGGTTTATATAATCCAAATGGTTTGTTAACTATTCAATGGCTGATGATGTCATTATGAAGCATCTTATCAAGTGAGTCAGTTGAGCAGGAAATCAAGAATGTTTCAACTTAAACAATCCCTCAACAAGGGCTGACCTGCTCAGAAGTCCTGTTTAATGAACTTGTAAACTGCACTATAAAGTTAAAGGAAAATCTG
This sequence comes from Anseranas semipalmata, assembly GCA_013399115.1. NCBI lineage: Eukaryota > Metazoa > Chordata > Aves > Anseriformes > Anseranatidae > Anseranas > Anseranas semipalmata. The sequence goes on from VXAA01000846.1 coordinate 79,106, forward strand.
ACTGCTCATTTTCCTTGTTTATATCTTCTTTAGGAAACATCTGCTAGCTTTTCTGCTGTTTCTTCTTCTTTTTTTTTTTTTCCTTTTTTTTTCTTTTTTCCCGTGCTAATATTATTTACTTACATTGCTATCAGTTATGGGATTGAAGTTTTAGGTTATTTTTTAGTCTTTAAAAACTGCCGTTTCTGGGTTTACTTGAGGTCACCTAAGCAATGAAGAAACCAACTGTTTGTTGGAATGTAAACGGGGGAAATTATTTTTCCCCAGGGGGTAGAGTTGTGAACTGGTTATACGGGTGGAACAGAAGGGTGCTTTTTTTGGATGTTTTGCCCCTCTTGCAACTGTGCCACCACACGTATACAATCCTGAGCTATTAGGCTGACTGAAAACACAGTTTGAAAGATCGACGCAAGCCTGACTGCAACAAAGATGACATTTTATTAACAAGTGTTATATTTGTGAGTTCTGTAGCCCCAACTTTACTCTGGAATTTCAAAGGTCACTGCAGACACCAAATAAGGCTTCAAACTTTTAAGACCTGCTGTGAAGGACAGCTGGCATGGCATGCAGAACTCTGCCACAGGGTGATAAAAGAATGAAGTGAATATTTTAGCAGTGAGCTGTCACTAATTAACACAAAATTTATTTACTTGAAAGATAAATATATTTGGAAATGGTAAATGCTCCAGAAAGAATGTTTGGCCATCAATTGTGCAAGTGTTACTTAAGTAGGAAACACACAGGACGTGCCTTGGCTAGGATCTGAAGCATCGAGCCTGAGTATCTCCAGCCTCTGAGACATGAAGTTGTTGAATCAGTTGATGATTTCACACTGACTGCAGAAAATCTGCCAGTTACAGTGCAACGACCTCTGATTTATACCCTTTTAAAATGAGAGCAGAGTGGCGTTTTCCGAGCATAACACTTAACACTCACACTTCCCTAGAACTCTGCAGCCCTGTGGCACTGAACTGCAGGTGCTGTGAAATGTCAACACTTCAAAACAGCAATACGGGAGAATTTTAATCCAGCGGATAACAAATATGAGGGAATAGTAAAAGTGTTTCTCCTATATTTGGCTCTAAGTACTGGGCATGACAGCACTGATGGTACTGCTTTGGCCTTCCAGCAGGGGCAGGGATGCGTGCACCCTGAAGAGAGAAGTGTAAAAATAAATGAATTCTTTCTCCTTCATGGATATTTCATATTTGTTCTTTGCTCATTGAGAGTTTTAATATACCTGAAATTCTCACATCTGTGTTTTTATTTGTACGAACGTCAAATAAGCCAGGACTGAGGCTTTTTCTGCTAATACAGAATAATCTTACAAGGTTCCTGCTCACTCAAATGGCACATGAAAAAAGGCTGCTGAAAAAATGAAGGCCATGGAAAGACCTGCACAGATAAACTGGGACCCATGGGGAGCATACAAATATGAATAATTAGTCATTATAATTTGAAAGTGCCTCTTGGAGAATAACATTTAAGAGCTTCAAATGTGACCCTGGGGATTTCCTCTTGAAAGAAGTCCAAGATGGCCATGTTGCCTCCACATTAAGTCAAAAATGTCTCCTTCAGAATTAAATATATTTGAACCCTGTGGTAACATAGGGACAACTTACTGTGGATTCCTTCAAGGAAGACTACATCACATACCAGCAAATTGCAAGCCATCTTTCCTGTGTGCGGACACCAAGAACACCATATATAGCCACCATGTCAAATCATATTCTCACAGATAACTCCAGCACAATGTTTTAACAGGCACTGTTGGTGTGCAGTGGCCACATCTCAGCAAAAATACCTTTGAGAACTGCCATCCCAGGACCCAGATACACAGCACCGAACCTACTCAAGCTACTTGGCAAGAAGTTAAATTGCAAGACAAGTGGGACACACAGTAAGAAACTGTCTGCCAGCGTACATCATTCACACTTGCAAATTACCAAAGCCTTGCAGGCAATGGAAGACAATCATTTTAAACTGTCTTGATGGGCTGCCTAGCCAGTCTTCAGAGGAACTGGAAAGCACATACAGAGAAACTCCAGGAAGGCATCTGAGCCAGTGAAGGTGCTTATCAAGGTGCTGACTGAATGGATTCAACTTTGTTAACTGAGAATCTATCTGCTTTTGCCAGATGTTAAATAATTAACCTCATCTCAGCACGACATAATTTATTCTTAATATATCCTTTTTTTCCTTCGGACTCGTTTCAGTTTACACAATTAACTGAAAACCAAGAAATAGACATGAGCCTTTCCATATGGCATCATGCTTTGTTCCCAAGTGAGAATGTATGTGAGAACTACATATTAGAAAGTCTACCAGTAAGGTTACCTCAGTTCTTTGGACCACTGGCTTCAATTGAAATCCATTCGGTGCAAAACCACTGCAAATGAAGGTGAACCTAAAACATTGTAGCAGTACCTCAGATAATCTACAACTCTGGGACTGTTCAGTCTACAGTACCATTTAGTGAAGCTTTTGGATGCTTAGAAGTCATTCATCAGAGAAAATCCACTGGCACATGTCAGTGCTCAAGAGCTGCCCCTCCACTGGAAGCTGTGCGAATAAGAATATCAAAAAATTTAATGTTATCCTAAGACACCCTGTAACAAAGAAATTTAGCAGTCACAAAATCTAGACAATGAATCACCTTTTTGAGTCTCTGGAATAACACACAGAGAAGTTGAATGGAAACACGGGATTGTCCTTTTGTCTGCTTTTCCCTTACAAATCTGAAATTCTAAACACATTCTATACAGTATAATAAAACCTCAGAGGCACTAATGCATAGTCTATAGGGCTGAAAAGAGAAGCAAAGAAGTGGGCAGTCAGAATGGTTTTCTTTGTAATTGCCTACTGCAGTTGGAATGAAACTTTCTACTTAAATTATGCTTTAGTGTGTTTTTTTTTTTAATTTCAAAAGTGCAGACACACTGCCGAAATGAAATGTTCAGACTCCAGTCAGTGTTAAATGACTGAAGATGATGTGCTCCCATGTAGTACAGTATCTCATTAAATCATGGTCTAATCAAGCCATAAATGAAACATGTCAAGGCACTGGCTAGCCAAACTGTCTCATTATACGACCTCTACTTTCAGAAAAAATCCATAAAGACCAACTTTCAAAGTGGGAATATTTTTGTTTCATAGAGAAAATCACGGTGAATAATGCATAGTTATGGTAGCAGGTTACTTCAATATCCTCAGGAAGGATTTGAAGTTTAATTCTGCACAATGCACTATACTTCAGAGCATTTTCAACTTAGATTAGTTTAACAGAAATTGAAAATAGCCATGAATCTACATCTGAACTAAAAGGCAGAATCCATCTTACCTATTGATCTGTGTTCTGTAGAATCAGTGCTTGATTCCAGCAGTCATCAACCTCTGACTCTCACTTACAGATAAGATGTCAAGTCTGCCTCTGTGAAGGTTTTATTCTGTCCTGTATTTGATAGTATATTTGGAACAAAGATGTTGTCACAACTGAATGTAGGAAATCCATTAACAGCAAGTCCACAATTCTTCGCAGCTTCCTTTCATACCTTCTGAAACCTGCTCTTCTTCTTTGTTACCTCTTAGTAGAGACAAGGCTAGAAGAGGAGACATGAAGCACGCAGAAATCTTTCTACCATGGCTCTGTTTCACAGGTGAGAAGAAAGACTTGGACAATATTGGCACAATTGAGGTGATACATAAACTCATCCCATATTTCTCTGGAAATTAACCTCTTTGGAAATCTTCAGCATCTTGCGTCTCCTGGCCACTGACTGTTAATAAAGAGTTCCCATTAACATCTTCTGCAGTAATTGTATCATCTTTATATAATAATTATATCATAGGATGGCAATCAATTCTTATGTACATAGTAGCAAAAATCTGACATACAGTGTCTTGCACAGGAGAGCAGGATTGAGAAATAGAGCCTGAAAACTCATATAAATATTATCGTGGGATCTTTAAATGTCCAGATAAAGTAGACATGACCTCCATCCCTAGCATGTCTTCCAAAAAGCACAAAGAATACTACTGATAAATGCTGAAAACAAATACTATTAAATATAAAGTATAAAACACTCACTGACCATTTTGGAGAGCTGCAGGACCAAAATGACTTTTTATAATGTTGGACAGTTTTCTCAAAAGAAAGGTTTAAGTTTCATAAGCAGAGAGCTTAACTCCCAGCACTACAGAAGTCATTAGGAGTTTTGCCATTGACTTAATGGATCTTGCTTTTTTTATGTGACTGAAAGGGAAGAAAGTGTGTAATACAGTTAGCATTTGGAGGAAAAGAAAGGAGTGTTGAATTTGCTGGAAGATGTCCTGGAAGAGTAAGGCTGCAAACATGAAGCATATGTGTAATTTGAAGTAAGGAGACTCTTCACATGCATAAAGCTAAGCACATTATCAAGTCGTCATGGAATTAGGGCCTTGAATGTTCTCTGAGAGGTCATATGCCTATATCTGCTTGCAGCACACCCCTATCACCATGTCTGTCATTTCGTAGATTTCATTAAGAGACAGCTATTACATTAATCTTGATTTGAATAATGTACCATAACTGAATCTTCTTCCCCCCCCC
>VXAA01000846.1:83738-107817 GCA_013399115.1 Anseranas semipalmata
CCCCCGCCCCAGCTTTTTGAGATCTTGAAAGTCTTTCTCTTGATTAAGATTCTCTCGTTCTCCTTTTGGAAATGAGACTCTTTACATTAAGAGAAAGGCTTACATAACTTTTATGTTAAGATAATTTAATGTTCATGAATTCACCTCACAAGGTTGGTGGCCAAAAATTCTAAAATTTAGCCATCAGAAATACCAGTCAATTTTGTTGGTTTTCTGGTATTATTATGTTGTGCAGTACTTGGGTTTAGTTTTAAATTAATTGAAGTTTTCTTCCCTCAAAATTTAGAAAGTTTCAAAAGTAGTATTCCTAGACTTCAACAAAATTTAATCATTCCATGATAGATCACATTTTGGAAAAAAAAAAATCCTCTTGTTTTTTACTGACTAAACTGTACCACTGAAGGTTGCCCAATGTTTGTTCTAAAACATGAAACAATAACATAAACTAAAAGAAACAGAATAAAAAATACAAAACAGGTAATATATTATATTTTTCTATTTTCAGAACTAGTTTTCTTTTTTAAAAAAAAAGAAAAGTCACAAATGACAGTCTCCCCAGCTTCCAAGAGCAACGAATGATATATTTATCTCTGCATTAGGCAAATAATAATAATATATTTCATTCCTCAGTGATGGCAGGAGTCAATCAAAACAAAATGCTGCTGTTGCAGGCATTGAAGCATATCCCTGACTTTAAATACAAGAATTGTGTTCAAGTGTGTGCTTCATGTCCATGGGTTTAGCTGCATGCCTGGGACCTAAGTTTCAGTAAGTATTGCCCATATGCCAGTTATAAGCATTGCTTTAGTCCTGCTACTATCAATCAGAGCAGCTGCAAGTTTCCAGAAGCATGTGTGAGATGCAGTGTACAAAAGGAAAAAAAAAAATCTCCTCATTTAAGGAAATAATATGCCCTTCTGAATGTCCAATATCGTATCAGCCACTATATGTATCAGGTAACTTTACTGCTTTTTTATCACAGTTGTACTCTTTATCATGTTTGAATACCATCTCTTCCCGTCAATGTAGTTCTCTTGCAGTTTATCCCCTTGCTCTATCTGTGTAGTCTTGCTGTGTAAGTATAATAAATGTGTAATGCGACTGGTATTTCAGCCAGCGAAACCAGCAATCATTCCCTCACGCTGGCATTTCACCTTTGACTCACCGCCTTGCAATCCTGCCGCATGCAGAGCTCCAGCAATCTCAGGCTGCGGTCAGGGCTGCAGCGAGCAGGTGACAACTAGGAGACATGTCACTAGTGACATCATCAGTGACTGCACGCTGATGGCTACTACTAAACATTACTTGTTTCAGCAATGCTACAGATTGGACTAAGATGATGGTGAGTACCAGCGAGAGTTTAAAAATACGTTTCAAACATCCTCATCACATTTTTCAACTTTTGCAAATGGAGCAAATCTTCCCTTCTTCCCGTCTCCTCCCTCCCCCTGTTGAGTCATGTCATGGATCAAGTGACATGGGAGTGATCATGTGGCTATTCAAATCCCATTCAGATGGTCTGAAGAGTGTCTTTATGCAAAGAAAAAAAAAAAAAAAAGATCAAAGTAAAATATTCTGCAAGATTGTTCTGAAACAATTCAGTTTATCTCTGTGTTGTTGGAATGTTATTTTCAGAAAAAGGCTGAATCTGCAAAGCTACTGCAAGTGCTAGTGTTGTTAGCTCCCATGATGTTATCAGGAGTCTCGTGATACTTGCTGTCTTGCTCAAAGCCTCATTGCAGCACAGAAAATTGCAGAGAACCCCTTATTCCCAGACTAAACAAACCAAACTCGGGCTTCAGGGTTGGGAAGAAAACTCACAACACATAGGTCCTAAAGCTCAAAAAGCTGCATTCGTAACTTTGGGAGGGAGAAGGAGGAGGCATCTTAGAGGCTCATACACGTCATTGGCAATGCTGGCACGCAGCCTGCCCCGTTACAAAGATATGGGCCAGCAGCAGAATTCAGACCCAGATGTATTTGAAACTTCAAATGTCCCCCAGGCTGGGCTGGGCCTTGTGAGGACAGCGTGGCCAGAAGTAGCGTGAGGTTGCCTGTCACCAGAACAAGCAGACAAAGCCCAGCAGAGCTGGCAGGCATGAAAAAGTTAAGTAATTGCTCACTTCCCCATGTGATGGGCAAGACGTGAGAGGGAAAAAGAGTCATGGTGTTGCATCACTCACCCCTTATCTGAGAAGTAGGATGGGCATCTTGCCAGGACCTTTCACTCTATTTATTTCATGCTGCATATGCTTACAAAGAAAAAGGAGGAATCCAGCTGCCAGGTTTCGATTGTCAATAAGTTATCACAGAGTCACTACCGAAAGGCATGCCTAAAAACATCAACATTGGCACCTACTACTTTGTTTTGCAAAGGGCTTCATCCTATCTCCCCCACCTACATGCACACATACGCACAAGCACACACTTCTGGCATTTTTTGTTCCTGTCTTTGTTTCCATACATGATATAAGAATGCATCCAGCCTCACTTTCAGCACATTTTCTTAAAGAGTGCAGATACAGACTTATTTTCCAAAACATCCTTCGCTTGCATTCTAGCTAAAAACACCAGTAAAGAAAGTTTGAGAAAATGAGAGAAAAACTACCTCTATCCTACAGCAACTGTGGTAGGGAGAATTTTTCAACCCTTAGAGGTCTCTAGAGAACTTTGAGCACGTTTACTAATATCAAAGCAGGGCAATAGCTTTTCAATGACATCATCTTCCCACTGCCTGTAACTGAGAACTCACCGTTCCCTAAACTAGAGCGAGGCAGGCGGTTTGAGTGCCAAAGGTCTTACACCACAGTTTCACCTACAAGTATTAGGATTTTCAAGCAATCAGTAGCTAACATGCTACATTTGATATAATTTGCTAGTGGCAAAGTTCTTTGCTGTCTACACATCAATAATCAAGAGTTACCCATGTCAGGCTGTAAGGTTTATTTTAAGACAGCCCTAAGAGGCTTGAATCCAGTATTAAAATGATATGTGTTCTTAAAAAATGCATGAGATTCTTAATATCCAAACTTAGGGCTCAATTATATTCACAGATGTATTCTGGGAGTGAATCAGTGCATGTACAGGGAAAGTTGCCCACAGCAGAATGAATGTTCAGGGTACGCAGCAGCAAAACTTCCTGAAAAATGAACCTTTAGGCTGCACTGATACTCTCAGCGTCTGACACGTTACACTGAAGACAAAGGCAATCTCAGGCAAATACAAATCCTTTCCACTGATATAGCCTAGAACACTGTAAATGCAGTTTACAGCCAACATTTGTTCTGTTTTAGGAAAAAAAAAGAAACGTATACAAACAACTGTTCTTTTCCATCCTAAAACAATGGAATAACTCATGATAGCTCCTTTGCAGTGGTGAAATTCTGACAGTGATCTCAACAGCTGCTTAGACACCAACCTCAGCATTTACAACTGGTTCATTACAGACACCCAAACCCTTGCAACACATTTTGCTTTCATGGCCCAAACAGTATAATCAGTGACTATATCCAGGACTGCACAATAATGCCTCTGTTTATCAGAGAACAGAGTGTAGCAACTTATCCTCAGATTCATCATGATCAGCTTAAATATATCAACTTGCATTTTGTTTTTTTTTGTTGTTGTTGTTGTTGTTTGTTTAACTAAAAAAGAAAGATAAAAAAAGTGTTAGAAAGATATTTTTTCTTTTGTAAAAATGCAAAAGGAAGAAAAATGCAGATTAAGCCTGGCTACCCCCTAGTAACATCCTTGTTCTGCACCATGACTATAACAATTTGATTTTGAAAGTGGGAGGATGATAAAGGATGTCCAAATTGACATAATTCAGATCAGCGTAACGCCCTTCCTCTTCCGAGTAGTTGCTCTTCACAGGTACTTTCATTCATTTCTACTCCTCTGGATTTGGTTGAAGAACTGAGGCATAAGAGATGCAGGGTGTCTAGGACTATTCATCACATGGCTCTCAGGAAGAACTAGCATAAATGATCCTGCAGGAAGGATATTAATCATAGTAAACAGAGTTAAACAAAACCAGAACCCAGGGAGACTAGGCTTTTGTTTACTCAAAAGAACTAGAGATCTCTGTTGCATAGCGCTGCTTGTTTGTGCATACCAAATTAATTTACAAGTTTTATCATTTCTCTTTCCAGTGGGGGAAACTGAGGCACAAAAAAGTGCAGGTTAATTTTTCACTTGCCGCTGAAGTTTGAGGAGCTGACATACAACACTTGATTTTTAGGGCAAAAGACAGGGATGAAAACCCCAAAGGAGGTTTAAGCCCCCCTCTCTGTTTCTTATTCATGGGCTCAGCACTCAGCCATTTGTCACACAGTGAGTCAGGGACTGGGATTCACATACAGATCTGACTGGTCATCCAGAACCCCCGCCTGCCAGGCACTGCTCCCAGATAATAACATTTCAAACTTGGTGGGGAAAAAAAAAACAATAATAGTACTGAAACTGAACACTGGATTGGGCAGTTATTTTCTAGCTACTCTAACTGCAGAAAGGGCTTTTGCCAACTTACTTTGCCCAGGGATTGAATTCTGATCTGTTATGTAAAAGTCCAGATGAATTCCTGCTCTGCTGAACCAGCTGTGCAGCGCAAGCAGATCGCCTCTGCCCGCCAGCCCAGCCAGTGCCAACCCTGCTCAAGTGTGGCAGGATGACCAGAGCCACCACAGCTTTAATGTTTTGGAAGACCACTGAAACACATCTTTAAAAGCCACCACAGTCGAGAAAACACCAGTGGATATCTGCTAGGTGACAAAAGGAATGAACTTCCAGATATTTTTCAAATCTTATTCCTGTAAATAAGAAACAGCTGACTATGATCCTGCAAATTCCAGTTGAGAAAGCCCTGCTGATATTAATGCATTGTGCTGTGTCCAGAATCCCTTGATAGAATTACAGCATTACTGTACACAGCTGGGTGGATATTATCATGTTGCACCAAAAAATCAGAGATTGTACTATCAGGAATAAATGAAACTGAGATCCAGCACTAATGAACATTAATACAACGCTGGTGTCTCCAAATTTAGTACAGTGTGTTTTTTCAACACTAACTTTCTAACAACATGGACAAATAAAGCCATGCATATACTGGCAAACTAGTCTGTGGCAAGAGAAGTTTGCTGATGACAGTCTTGTTATTGTAACAGGAAGTGACTCAGCCTTGGCAACAAGAGATCAGATATTTTATTCAGAAGCATTAGGTCATTTTTTTCCCCTAACCAACCAACAGTTTCACAAGGCAACTGGTTTTGTTTGAAAATAAATATCTATTTTGAAAGTGATTTGCTGAGGGAGTGGAGTTAAACATTTATGGTTAGGAATAATCACTTGGTTTAATTCAAGGCATCTGGAAACCTCTTGTCCTTTTAACTCTCTTAAATGTGCTGCCTGCACAAAATTCCACCCCCTCAGGCAGGAATTCTCCCACATGGGTGAGTAAAGTATCACCAGTTACATTATTTTCATGAGAGTGAGGATGAGTGAGGAGATTTGTGCCTGGACCGGTAACTTTCCATTACAATTATACATGACTGATGTCATCGTTACAGCTAAAGTAAAACTACTTCACACAGGCATTACAGCTGAAGCAAATATGTGTCTTGTTATAACAGCATATTACATGATCTTGCATCAGTTATTTATAAATGGCACATGATGCTATGTTGCTTCTACTGAAATTGGTGTAAAATAAAAATTCTCTTAATATTTGGCATTCACCCCTGCCTAGGACAGTTTCTTTCCTTCCCAGCTTCTGCACTGTTACGTATTGTGTGTATCTTTTGCATTACATATAAGTTCACACAACTATGTGGAGAATAAATAGCCTTCCTTTCAGCGCTACACTGGTATTACTCACTTTTGCTTCAAGTAGCTTTTAGCACAGTTCACAACTCTGTGAAGGTTATACTAAAAGAAACTAATTGTTCAAACCAATTTAAATTCTCCCTGTAATGATAAGGAGTAAACATGCTACCAGCTGCTGTGCTCCTAGAACAGGATTTTGTCATCTTCCTAATATTTTCCTGATAGTCAGTTTTGTATTTTTAAAATACCAAGGAAGCATAATACTCCACATCACAATGACTCAAATGTCCCATAAAAACATATAAATAACACATAAAAAACAAAGCCAGCATTTTATCTTGGGCACGGAGCTGGCAAAAATAAGTTCATGGGGGTATCTTAAAAACTCTATAGCAACAGTGTTTATCTGTTGCCTCCATACTGTGCCCAGAGCCTAATTTTAGGTATTAAAAATAAAACTCCAGACAATTTCCCCACATCAGGCACTGCAAGAACACAATAAGGCCTCAAGCATTCTTCTTTGACATCAAAACACGTTATTTTTGTAAATGTGTGAAAAATTAAACTTTTTTGAAAGGCCACTGCAGTGAATATGAATTTACAATTCAGCGTTAAATGAAATATATCTTGAGAAACCTCAGCACCCTACATTATTTTGCTGTTATCTTCCTTGTGACACAAGCAGTATTTTATAATTCCAGCCCACTAAAACAGCAGATTTCATAATTTTGCTGCTAAAGCAACATGGTTTTCTGCGCTCTGTCAAATAGCATTTTTATCTTCTAGCAGGAAAATATAGCTATCTTGTTCCACCATCTGCCAAAAACTACTTAACACAGGGTAGTGCTTCTCTGATTTCAAATTGCTGAAGCTTAAGTAACTCCAGTATTATACCTATTAAATATACTGACAATCAGACCCTAACATTTTCATAGTGTGGCATGTTATTTAAGAAAGGTATTTCTACCATACTGTTCCAGGGTTTAACTGCTAACACAGTCTACATTTCAGTTAGCTGTCCTTGCTGAACAGTTATATATTAGACGATTTTAACTTAATTAGTCATCTTAAAGTGCTGGACAAAGGTTCACTATCCATTCATAGCTTAACACTAAATGTGAGAAAACACGTTTCTTTGTCCAACTGTATAGCCACTGAATGCAATATGAACATAATTTCAGCTCTGCTGCAAAACTTCCTATTCTATATCTAGTCTCATGATACAGCACGCTATTGTAATGTCTGACAAAACTTACTGCCTGAGAACTGCAATTTTATACATGAACTCTCACACACGTCATTTTTTTATATATATCTCATATTTGTTCAGATAGACTTGAAAACACAAGCCCCCAGTGTTTTAACACTTGAAGGATAATAAAAGGAACTTATATTTCTTATTATCCACATTTTGCTATTTCAAAACCAATGTTGTGCTTTTCTGGGACCTAACATTTAATATATGAATGCTTGGAGTCAGCTTTCTCTGCATTATGTTCAACATGCACAAACACATTGCTGTCTTCCATTGGCACCATGTCAGTTTTATGATTACAAATCCTCCATTCCCATGTGTTCTTCTCAAAAGTACTCATGTTTTAATGGGCCTCCATCATACATGAAGCCTTCATCTAGCAACTGACAAGTTTCAACCCTGATGTTATATTTCTTACAGAAGTAGAGACTCCAGAGCTCCGATTTAGCACACTCAATCAGGAACAGCAATTGACAGGAGCAGATAAACCGTTCCCTGCTTATTGCTGTGTGCAGCTCCCATCTTTATCTCCAGCCAGGCTGACCCAAGGAGCTGGGGATGTAGAAGGCATTTTGAGTTTTTCAGATAAATGGCTTAAATTTTGCATTCTTTATGGGTCAGGATATTATTTTAACTTATTATCAAGCACAGTAGCAACTAACAATATTCATGATGTGTAAGCTGAGAAGATAATACAAGTTACATTTTCATAAGGACAAAATATTTTTCCAGTTGGGTACATTTGTGATGCTGTTGTAATGCATTTTAATGGACTCAAGCTCTAAAATTAAAGATTCTGAAAACTCATTTTAGGCATGCAAAATGAATTCCCTATAAAATGCACAAGCTTTTGGTGGAATATGAATATCAAAGATACGTAGAGAGACCTGTTAAATCATCTTCTGATAATTTTTTCTTTTCACTATGTATTGCAGCACATAAAATAAGAAAAAAATATAGAAATTGTGTAGAAACTGTAGAACAACAGAAGAAGAAAACAGATTGGATAGGAGAAAAGCTTTTCTTGGAACTAAAGAAAGATGCAGAAGCTGTGATTAGAAAAAGTATTTCAGAAAGTTGTTTTCATTTGCCTAACACACTCTAAAAGTGATCTAACAGGGTCACGGAAGTAGTAGCCAGGAGGGGAGAAAAACAAACTCTCATGAGTCATGAGAATGAATAGAGAAAATGAACCATACTGAGATTATATCCTAATCTAACCGTAGAAAAAGTATGCTTTTTCCCAATCTCCATTTGCCTGAGGATGTCACAGTATAATAATGTAGCCTGCAATGTCTTCAAGGAACTTAGAGCATATGGATCCAATGAAGATGCAATTCTCAGATAGGCTGTGCGCTTCTGTAATTATCCTCACAGTTTTGGTTAGTGGTGATTTTCTTTTTTTCTTTCCTTTTTTTTTTTTTTTTTAATATATATATATATATTTTATAGTGAAGTTGTATGGAACACATGCCCTCTAAGAAGTCTTACAGAAATCTTTCCAAGACTTACAGACTTTTCGTATTTAGGTTTCAGGGCCATTAAGATGACTTGGGGACTGGAACATCTTTTATATGAGGAGATGCTGATAGAGCTGGCACTGTTCAGCCTAGAGAAGAGAAGGCTCAGATGTCAACCACACATCATCAATGGGTATACATACCTGATGGGAGGCAACAAAGAAGAGGGAGCCAGGCTCTTCTCAGTAGTGCCCATTGACAGGACAGAAGGCAATAGGCACAAAGTAAAAAACATTAAATTCAATCTGAACACAACAAAGCACTTTTTTACTCTAAGGGTAGTCAAAGGCTGGCACAGGTTGCTCAGAGAGATTGTGGAGTCTTCATCTGTGGAGATATTCAGAACATGACAGAACATGGTCCTGTGCGACCTGCTCCAGCTGACCCTGCTTATGCATGGGGATTGGACAAGATGATCTCAAGAGATCCTTGCCAATCTAAACAATTCTGTAATTCTGTGAATATTTTTCTATTTGTTTCAGGATATTTACAATACCTGATTGTTTTCCTAGATTTACTAGTCCAGAAGTCTTGCCTTCCCTAATGACTTCCACAGCCCACAAGGTCATGAGCCAACCTCTGTAAGCAAGTAATCTGCTTCCTGCTGGATAGATAGGAGCTCACCTTCCTCTGTGCTCTGCAGTGTTTCCCAATTCTTCACCATTCTGACTAGAACTTTTTGTAGCAGGGGGCTTCCTGCTTTATTCCATTTGCCAAGGCTCTTTTCCTAGCAAAAATAGTCTAAGATGAGGCACACTGGGACTAGTATGAAATCAGGACAAAACTAGGTTGCATTGCTGAATCTTGAAAGCTCAGAAACGTTCTTGGGCTATCCCAGTTTACATGCAGAATTTATAAGACCCGCTGAGAATCTAAAGCCTATGCCTTCCAGTACCTAAAGGGAGGCTACAAGAAAGCTGGAGAGGGACTCTTTGTCAGGGAGTGTAGTGATAGGACAAGGAGTAATGGTTTTAAACCGGAAAACGGTAGATTTAGATTAGATATTAGGAAGAAATTATTTCCTATGAGGGTGGTGAGGTACTGGAACAGGTTGCCCAGAGAAGCTGTGGATGCCCCATCCCTGGAAGTGTTTAAGGCCATGCTGGATGGGGCTTTGAGCAACCTGGTCTGGTGGAAGGTGTCCCTGCCCATGGCAGAAGGTTTGGAATTAGATAATCTTTAAGGTCCCTTCCAACCCAAAGCATTCTATGATTCTAGGACATTCAGTTGATTTTAAAGAGATGAAATCCTCCCTTGGTTCCTGATGTGACCATGATCTGAGGTTGTGCATGTCTGGAAAAGGTCATAATTTCTTCCAAATCCAGCCCTTATATATGGATAAATCCAAAATTTTGTATCAGTCAAGTGTCCTTTCTGGGCTCTGTAAAATAAATCTCTAAAACCCTTCATTTGGACCATGCTTGGAATAAATGGAAATTACTGAAGTATGAAGGAATTCAGGAATTCATGAGTTCTGCAGATCGAGTGACCCTTATAGATGTAATGTTGCCCTGAGACCATCCTGTTGATTTAAACTCTGTGGACAGCTTTGAAATCAATATGACAGTGCAATCTTATTTTTGCTTTTTTCTTATACAATTCATAAACCCTTCTATAGAAACATTACTAAAAAGCCTTTTTAATAAAGCATATTATTCTGGTACAAATATCATCATTTAGTATCTTCATTTTTGTATGTAGGGAAGGAGGCACACTTATTCAATTTGAAGTTTTTTACAGAAGACCAGTGTTTTTTGAATCTCATCTGTATCGTCTCACCAATGAGCCAGAGGTCCACCACCTACCAGAAACTCTGGATGTCAATTACAAACATGGATGCTTTGCTAGTACAAATAGGATTTCAACTCTTAATTCATGTCTTTCAAGGGAAAAAGAAATCATATACTAGCAGTTTGTCATGAATTCTAAACTTAACACTACGTATTATTGTTTACTCAATGCTATAAAATTGTATCATTTATGGAACAGACTTTCCTGCTCCCATTCCCCTTCTGAGCTGTCTATTTCTTGTTCTGCACTTTAAACATATTTCCTGTTAGTCATAAAACAGTGAGCAATCATCATACACAGCTCTTAACAGCAATGATGCATTTCCAACTCTGAAGAGTAAGAGCCTGTGGACCAGGTACTATAATAGTCATAAATGCCTGTTGTGAAGCAGTTCAATAAATGCAATATGCTTGTTAAATCTATTGCAACAAAAGATACCTAATTACTAACAGTGAAAGCAGACAAACTTTCTGCCTATTTATCAAAGTATTTTTAGTTTTGGTTTGAGGAAAGTGATATATTATAGACCAAAGGGGAAAGCAAATCTTATTTAGAAAAAAAATAAAAAGGGAAGGGAAGGGAAGGGAAGGGAAGGGAAGGGAAGGATTAGGTCTTTAACAAATATTCGGAGGGTCCCAGAGAGGCAGTCCTTGAATTCTTTATGACTACCTGAAACTCATAAAGAATAAGGATGGGAGTCATGGCTTCAAAAGTAATGTTGAATAAATACACATTATCAGAGGAAATGTGACATCCAAGGACACCTAGCAAGTATAGGAAAAATGCCAATGATGATGCAGAACAATCACCCCAAACACACCAGCAGTCCTGTTGAAGAGAACATGCTAGACAGTGGAATATCCACTCCCATGACAGTCTGAAAACTAAGGTGTGTTGGAGGTGAGTAAGTGCCAGCTCAGATCTGCCTCCAGCCCTGCTGTCTGTAACTCATGCAAGGACAACCTTGACTGTCTTAAACAAGAGCACTGTAAATTACATAAAACTACCCTTCTTTTTCTGTGTTGTATAATGTGCAAACACTGGGCAATCATCACTGGTCCTTGCTTTTTGATAGAACTTGAAATTGAGAACTGAACTAACAACTCTAGTCAAGTGGTCATTTCAAAAGACAAAAAGCCTATTTAAAGGCTGAAATATGTCTGCTATGTATCTTAAAAAGTGAACGCATGCATATTTGTTTCAAATATTACTTGATGACTTAAGAACATGTGATACAATCAGTAAAGTAGTTTCTGTGCTATAGATACATAATATTTTGCTCTTAACAAACCAAACATATCTCAACATTAAAAAGTCACATATCTGAGAATTTTCACAAGCAATCACAGGAGTCCAGCAAGGGTAGATATTTATTCCTGCTCAGAGCTGTATCATGGGTGACGATTGAAAGGGATCTACACAGATATAGGGCCCTAAACCCCTATTATCACAGACAACAGAAAACCATCAGTAAAACAAAACTAAGAAACAAGGAATTGGACAAATTCATGGACAACAGATCTATAAACAGACTTTGTAAGGCACAGATGCATCATCTAAAACCACTAAAACAACTATTCTGAATGCTAGGGGAATACAAAGGCAACTGAGTGCAGAAAGTGGCTAGGCTCACACACTCTCACACCTGAAATTATTGCCACTGGGTTTTTGTCCCCGTTGTTTTAAAAGGATAGTGCGAATCTAGTACTTCATTACCACAAATCCTGAAGTTGAATTTCCTGCATTTCTGTATAAATTTTATCATTGTTGGAGAGAGAACACATAACTTGATAGACCATTGGCTTTATCTGGTATGGATGCCTTCTATTCTTAGCACCAATTAATGGGATTTTTGGTCCACAACCCCTGTTGCAAGAATTAATACACATCCTTGTTCTCAATATAAACCAAAACCGTAAAACACCCCAATTTCCAGTCCAGACCTTTCCATAACCTCTTCTTTTGGCTACGTTGTGTTAGTTAAATGGTTCTTCCTCTCAATTTTTTCCCCCTCATTCAGAGAACAAATATATGCCTTCTCAGATGGTCCCTCTTCAGCTAAATGAGCATAAATTTTTACTTTCTATGTCTGACAACAAAAATTCTCCATGTGTTACCCTTCTCTGTAGCCTTTCACATGCAACATATTTCCTAAACATGAAGAACCACAGTTAGATACGATATTCCAGACATGATCTAACTGAGGACTTTGAACACTAGTACCTATTTCTAGAAATGCCTATTGCATCCATGATTTCATTTACTGTCCTGCTACTGGCTGAAATTCCTCCAGTGAGCCAGGTGATCTCATGATCAGGTGATCTCATGATCAGTGATTAAATGGTCTGTTTGTTCTTCTGTCAAGTCTAAGTGATGACCTCCTGCAGTGCAAAATAAATTCCTGGGGTTGGTACATAAGTGCATGACCCCAAATTTCATATTACTTTTTTTCTTTCCATTGACATTACCCCAGCCCTCAAGGCCATTTCTTCTTCTGTGGTATTACAGTACAATCCATCTCTGTATTGACAACATCTTCCAGCTTTGTGCCATCAGTATATTTCATTATTACATTCCTACTTCTTGTGCCAAGGTCAGGAATGGAAATATTAATAATAATTCCCCATGCAGTATCAATTCAAACATTTTCATGAAGTCCAGGAAAATTAGATCTGTCAGAGTTCCCTTGAGAAAAATCCATTGATTTTCTCTTGATAAGAGAAAATCTATTCTCTTATCAGTGAAATGTCTAATTAATGCTATCATGTTAGCCTAATGAAATCTAAATTAGACACCAGAGGAGTCTGTATGGGAGCCAGCAGAAGGATCATAACTCTGTATTTTTAATTTGATTGAGATCCTATTAAAATCTGAAAAAATTCCCAATGATCTTAGAAGGAATGCAGTGAAATATCTAGCATGATGATTGATGACACCTGTAATATAGAAACTACATCCAACATATAAATTAAATCCTAAATATTATTTGTCAGGCTTCTTAAAATTCATGATACCATTCCAAAAGTCAGGTTTGTTTTTTTTTTTCATATAATATTGCTAGTGTTGTTGGGTTTGGACTTCCAATTTTTGAGTCTGTGAAAGGCACCTTGGTTGCAACTTTAGGATTTTCTCAAATGTAAAAAAGGCAGTGACAACCTATTTTTGCAGTGGAACTCAGATTTTGACCTATTCACATGCCTCCAGGAAAAAAGTCTTAAAATTAAAAACAAGTATAGTTAAATGTTTTAGAGGTGCGTGAGTGTCAGACGCAGTTAGACACATTGAGGTGCTACGGAAAAAGGGCATTTTATAAATAATTAAATATCATGCTAAATGTTGCCATCATATTGAAATTTCACAAGAAAGGTCATTTCACAAAGTGATTGTTTCTCTAGAGATTTTATATTAGTGGTCAGTACTATTGCAATTGTACTGAAATGAGAGTACATCCACTGAAATTATGATGGATGAAAGAATTACACACGTTGTATATTCATCCAGCTCTGTCCTACTTCAGCCTCCTGGTATGAGAACGAATGTTCCATAAGTCATTTCAAGACTAAAGCATGGATGATGGATACGTGGATGTGTTTCAAGCTTTAAAAAAACTAAAGCAACACTGAAACACTGTAGGAAGTAACTGAATGGATTGGAAAGGACTCTGTTTTGGGTGACAGTTTGAGATGGGAGGTTTGTGTTTCAGGGCACTATTTAGAACCCAGGACGCACTTTGAGGGTTAAATAACAGTTGTGGCAAAGTCCTTTCTCCTTGCTTAGACAAGCACAAACATTTATTTCAGTTGAAGAGGTTGCTGCAAGTATCCTGCCCTTTGACAATATACAAATTAAGCTACTGGTGCTGGGCTCTCTGAAGGTACACCAAGGATTATCCAGATACAAGAGCCCTTGCTGAATGCAGCTGTCTGACAAAGCAGGATTTCATGAAGCAAGCTTGTTACACCTGAGTTTAGTGTTTGCAGGAACTACTTACTTGTGGCCGATATTCATAGTACTATATTTCAGTGGTGTAGGTAGTAGCTAATAAAAAAGCATGTTTCTTCTCTCTGTAGAACTATTGTTGTAAGTCACATAAGCGTTCGGGCTAGCGTCCTCTTTTTTAACCACTTTCCATAACACATTTTCAGCAAGGTATCTTTCACCCTGAAACTATATCAAGTCCACATTAATTAACCTTCCAAGCATGCCACAAGGTTCATCTTTTTATCCTATAGGGATTTGGGAAGATTGAAAGCTACTGGGTTAAAAGAAATTTTACTTGAGCAAGCAGTGTTTCAATTTCTGAAAAATCTCCAGGAGAGCTTATTTACATTTCATTGCATTTTTTTTTTAATTTTCAATTCTTATGTCATTTTAATTTGTGAAGCAGCATCTATAGCACTGGCTGATACTTTACAGATGTAGAGACATCACATACCATGAGTTACAGTTTGTGGAGGCAGGGAATTGATGGTATTTTAACTATCTGTATACAAGCACCATTGTGTGCTGGTGTCTTTAAACACTCAGATAAGAAGTTTTTACCATCCTTCCAACAAGAAGACACCTTGCAACATCCAACAGTTTCGTGTTGCACTTTCCACTCTGCTTTCCAGAATGCTCTGACCAGCTATTCTTTTTCATTCTATGACTTCTTCTCCCCTGTGATTGTGTTTAGGCATATCCCCTTTTAAATTATGTGACAACCTCTCTAAAAGAAACACGGTCTTTTCAATAGTTGCTGCCTACATTGCTAAAAAATAATACTATGAATACCAGCCAAAAGCCAGAGAGCAATTCTGCAACGCTTTGGACCCAGCAACAGCACAAAGGAGCAAAGGACACAAACACCCAAAGCTCATACTTAGAGGACATTCCCACCATGTAGCAATAATGACTCAGTGAAGCAAAAGCCATCTGTTCACCTGGACACAGATACCACATGTCAGTTAACAGGAAACATTTCCACTGAAGAATCTCTCTGTAGTGTTAATCTCCCTGTGTAGACAAACTTCCAGTGTTTCAGATCTACTAGTCTGTAAATGGGGAACACCAAGATTTCTTTTCGCCTTTCTTTGCCTGTCTTACCTTTTTCAAAACCAGGCTTGTCAGGCAAGAGTCGCCTGTTTGGATGCATCTATCTGTACAGTTTGGCTAGTACCATGAGGTCTTCAATTAATGAGTCTAGCTGTCCTTGTCAAAAACTAAGTATGCAAAGCCAGTGACACACAGCATCGCCAACTTTCAGCCGGAGGCAGTGCTGTGCTCATGAGGCCTTTTGGCAGCGGCGCCTTCCCACTCCTCCTTTCCCTTCCCACTACTACATAACTCAGCCAAGCTAGGACCCCTCTTGATTCTGGGAAATTGCCACGTTAGATCTTCCCCCCTAAAGATATCCCACCCATCAGCTATTGAAAAAACTGGGAAAAGTGCAGTCGGTGGCAGAAATACACTCTGTACAGGGACCAATCAGACCTAATTAAAGTCATGTTTAACTACGCTTTTTAGGATGGTGACTGTTGTTTGCTGTGTGTTTCTGCCACAAGTAGTTCAATGGGATTCAGCATTGCTGTGGCCTTTAGGCGTTATCACAACATAAAGAATGCATAAATAATAACTATATAAGTACAAAACCTTTTTTTTTTTTTTCCTAGCATAACTGCTTCTGAAGGCATCATATTTCAATCCCCTTGACAACTGTACAGTTTGGGTCATCACTGTATAAATGTTTAGCTCCATTGGTGCAATACACGTGCTGGATGGGTGGCTAATTCATTTCATGTGTGTAATGGTTTGGATCAAATTATTTCCACATTCATTTTGATGGATTAGGTTTCAGATGGACAAAAACCAAAAAAATCAGATAAACTCTTAAAGACCCTGCAGTACGGAGGACATTCTTAATAATGGCATTTAGAATGAGAAAGCATCTCTTCTATTAAAATTAGATTTAATACATGTAGGCATGTAGATAATGCTATTATTTCAATACACTATTTTTCTCCAAGAACCATCAGCATTCTTTAAAACAAAAGAGTGATTTTGTATTAAATCAGCTGATACTGAAAAGATCACCTGATTAAACATTTTCTCCCTCAAGTTAAAGCAACAAGGCAATGTATTTGTTTCAAAGAACCTAAATTTTTATTTCCATCATGCTTCTGAAATCCAAGATTTCTAAATTAATGCCAAATGAGATTAAAAAAATTCCTCACATTAATTAAGTTCATAAACTGCAAGAGCATGGAAAAGATCTAGAAACAAGGATTTTAGCTTTTGTGCATGCATATTAACTTAATTGTTTGCCCCTTGAAAACAGCAAATAGCCTGGAGCATCTAAACTCTTAAAAGTGCTCATTTAAAGCAAAACATTTTTATTTGGTAAAAATCATCTAGGAAATCTCTAAAAGTGTCTGCAAATGTTGGGGGAAGAAGGATTAGACATAAATGGCAGGTAAGGAAGACAAAGAAGAACAACATGTAATTAAAAAATGCTAATAGATGATTCTACCACTAAGTAAAAATCACATAGCATTCACCTCCAAAGAAGACAGGGAAGCTTTCCTGGAGATATCTTGAAGGAAACTGTCTATCTCCTGAAAAAAAAAAAAAATACAGGCGAAAAAAAAGCTTTGAAAGGCTTGTGAAATTGCCAGCAGGAAATGAAATGACCACCACAGATCAGAACTCCATCAGGTTTTAAATGTATAGGAATAGGGTTAACACTTTGGTTGTTATTCAAAAGCAAATGAAAGATGAGCTTATGATAACAAGCTTGGATTAGGACTCAGAAGATCTGAGTTCATTTCTTGGCCCCGCCATAATCTCTTTTTGTGATTTTTGGGCCAAAGCTTACATTTGGCATAGACTGAAGAAAGGAAGCAGTATCCTCTTTGTATAGTTAGGGAACTGAGACCCAGAGATAACACTAGCCAAGGATTCACGACTTTTTATAGGCATTTATATTTCCAATAAATTTCCCTGCAGAGAAAGTGACTAACTGAGAGTTGAGAGGTACCTTTGTGGGTCTGATTCTCCAATTACCTCTTGTTTCTGTTTCCTCATTATAGCATTCAGATAATAAATCCTTTCTCCTGCACCTCAAACAAAAGCTCGGTTTTGTGGTTGTTTTTTTTGTTGTTGTTTTTGTTTTTTTCTTCTCACTAGGCTGGGATGTAAACTCTCTTTTTACAGTCATTTATATATTTCTTACAACTTCACAGTCTCATAGCGAGGAGCGAAGAAGCTTCTATGAATCAACCAGTAACTAGTTATTATGTGTGCATATATATATATATACATACCCATTCATCTCAGATACTTACAGAGTAATTCTCCTTATTTTATTGCCATCATCCTGGTGCACAATAGCAACAAGGACAATAATGTGACTATATCGATGGGGTCTGTCTTGGGCCTTACACAGCAAATAATAAGTTCACAATTTCCCATGAAATGTGTTAAGTTCTGACACTGACTGGGACCGAACCCAGAGCACTTCAGTGGAAACTCAGGATTACTTCATCTCAGTCACTTGTTTTTCATTTCCTTTTCCCCACTGATCTTCGGAAGCTACTAGAGTTACACTGAATGAGATCTGAATCCTGCCCATTGGCAACAGTTACTCAAAACAGGAAATGGGATATTTCAAATAACAATAGGTGGGAACAGTGAGTAAAGGTTCACTATGTGGTAACGGTGCTGACTCTTTAACGACTATGTTTATTTCCTTGTGTCCCAAAGAAGGGCAAGGTGCTGAAAGGCCACAGTTCATTTTGCTCTTGAATGTATATGTATGTCCTTATGTTTATCAGATGCTGTATCTCATTTTGCAGCTGAGGGGAAAAAAAAAGCACTGTCTCCCACTTCTCCTCATAAGGAGACACGATTAGAGTGCTCTCCTGTGCCATGGCACCAAAGGAACGAGTCAAGCTGCAAGGGCCAAAAGGATCGTCCCATGCCCTGTTAATAGGAAAGCTCCCTATTGTTGCAGTAACAGGTGAGATGTTTTGTTTTCCTCCCATGCACGACAGACAGGGGTACTGTGACATAGAGAGAAACCCTTCACAAAACTTACAACCCACGTAATACACACAGCATAAAGTTAGAGCAGAGATGTTGTGAGTTGGAAAAGAGATCCTGGGCCATGTAGTTCATTCCAAACAAAGGTCTGCTGCTCTTGGCCAAGGCCTCCACACAAGTCCTTGCCTAGTCTTGACTTGCCTAATTCCCAGAAAAGGCAGTTTCACAACTACCCCAAGCACGGCATTCCTACTTCTAATGGGCATCACTGCTTAGAAATACTTCTTTGCATTCTTCTTTGAAAGTTCGCAGTTATAATCTAATTCTATATACTTTTACTAATCCTTACTTGGACAGACACGAGCAGTGAGACAGTCCAGGTATTTCTAACCATCATTAACCCTCTAGTCTCTTGCTCCACGAAATGATTGGTGCATGTTGGGTTCCTTCTTTCACAACTTCCAAAATTTGTCTGATTTAAGTTTCCCAGCACAATGCACTGTTAAATAATGGTCACTAATTTACTTTGGAAAAGAGGAAGAAATGGTCATAAGAAATGGTCATAAGAAAATGACAAAATGTCCAGCAACACTGTCTTTTTTTCCTTATCTCAAACTGCTTTTTTCACCACTAATCTGCAATTTCTGCTCCTCCACCTGGGGAAGCAGTCCGTAACTTCCTGAAAGCAGCCAGTAACTTGGCATCCAACAAGACCCAGTTGCTTGTATTTGTTACTTCTTATGAGGACACTTACCCTAAAACCCGTCTTTCCTAAAGGTGCTTTGCAAAGAAAGTGTGCTTTTCTTCTTATTTTTCACTCTTATTTAGAAAGAAAGATTTGAAGGGCTACCTTTCCTTTTTGTTTGTTTATTTTTTAAGATTAGAAATTCAGGTCTTCTAAATCATGGAAAGTTTTATGGATGGCTACAGAAGTAATCATCCTAAAGTTCAGATACCACAAAATGAAAAGTGCTAACTTTTTGAAGTGCAAATTTGTATTTACCCTGTATAGGACTAGAGCTTTTAAATACTTTAAAGACCTATAAGTGATATTTGCTATATTAGAAACCACAATCCACCTATTCAAATGGGACTTATAACTACTAATAATATTGTTGTGTACTACTAAGTACTTGTGTATTAAGTGGACTGTTCAATTGAGCCTCTCATGGAAATAGGGTCTAATACTTTGCTAATGCTGTCACCTAAGAAAAAGCTGAAAGTGAGCATGCTTTCTTCATAAATATGTCCACCACCTAGGCATCAGGGAGGAAAAAGAACTATTTAAAGCAGAAAGACAACATTGGCCTGTAAGGAAATAGGTAAAATAACCTGGTTGTGAATAGGCTTGGAGTTAGAGGATTGTCACCAATAATTACAGCACTGACAGAATCTCCTTTCCAGCATCCGCTATGGAAACAGAAAATGTACCTGTCTTCAAGGTGAAGGTGCGCAGACTCAAGGAAGACTGCAGTATACCTGCATGAAAAAGGATCATCCATCGGTATCTTTTGTTGTAATACTGTTTCTGGGTGCTTATGGGGATCACAGACCAGTTCCTTCTCAGCAACTGTTGATGCATATCTAGGAGTATAAAATAAAAACAGCTTAAAGGCATGTACTCCAACGCTCCATAGCAGGTGAACTATAGATATTACACAGCTCTGGGTTTGGTATGAGGAGTGAAGTGAAAAAAAAAAAAAAAAAAAAGAGAAAGAAAAAAAAAAAAGGAAAAAAAAAATACAACATAACAACTTCTCTTTGACTTTTTACTTAGTTGTGGGTCATTGGTTCATGTTTTCTTCACATTAGCTAATGACAACAATTTTTCCCCTCCATTCTGGTTAATTCTTTACTGGTATTTGCAGGCCAACGCCTCACCTCTCCTAACCATCTTCTCTGTCTGCTGAACAAGTTCTTGTTACATTTACCAAAATTCTTCTATATTGTATTTTTGTCATTACTTCTTTTTAATTCTTTTAGTTTTCACTCTATCTTATGCTAGCTCATGGTTTGAAATGTAATTCTCTAATACTGCTTCTGCCAGAGTGACAGATCAGGAATCACCCTACTTGCTTGCCTACTCATAACAGTTCTATTTATATATCCTCAAAGAGCATTTACTTTATCTGTGGTAGAATCACATTGCATGCTAGTTTTCGATTTAGCAACTTACCACCTCGGAAGCAGATCACTTCAAGTAGTGTTCTCCGCTAACCGATAATGCTTTTATGCACTTGACACTCTCTCTCTCTCTTTTCCCCCAAATAAAGTCCATTTATCCTAATCAAACCACAAGCTATTGATTCCTGCCCATTTCATCTAACCTCCCTGCATCTGGCTGTACATGAAGCATTTTCAGGAGTTTTTCTCCTCTTCTTACTCTAAGCACTGAATACAGTACGGAGCAAGATAACGTGCCCTCTAAAAATGCATGAATATTCTCAGAACAGAACAGGTGCTCCCCCTGCCTCACGCGGAGCTCAGCCCACCTGGAAAACACCGTCTGTCGCCTGCTAGGCTGGCTAGCAGATTTTCCAGGAACATTCCACTGGCCCCGACAAAGCGGTTACTACAGGGAAGTGGTGGGGCATTTAATGTGGTAATATAGCTTTTCAGACAGAACCTTATTAAAATTAATGAGCCAAAAAAAAATTAAAGCACACAGGGCTTTTTTTTTTTTTTTTTCCCTACACATATTTGTAAATCAACAACCTTAAAGGGATAAATTGGCTGATTATCCTAAGTTGTGGGCAGTCCTACTTAAAAGCCGTTGTGCATCTCCGCAGGCAGAACTCTGGCGTTCGGAGTAATCCTATATAATCTGTACTCATTTTGCTACTTTTATAAATGACCTAGATCATACATAGTTAAAAACACACCGATCACTTCCAGGATGGAAAGTAAGTCTGTGACTACCTTTATATATTCAGAGGCACACATACAGATTTAGCTGTAAGGTAGTCACAAGAAATTTATCCAAGGAACTAAACAGCTGTATTCCTTCCCTACCTATTAGCACTGCCCCTTCAGTACACATGCTTTGGCCTCCTTCACCGCTACCAACAGTGAACAGCCCTCTGCTCTAAATCAGGTTGCCGCTGTCCCTGGTTGGCACATCTAAATAAAGTGGCGTGGTCCCAAGGGACCGACTGATTTTGGATGGTTTGTTTGTTTGTTTGCTGGTTTGTTTCACTTAGAACATGTTTTCATTTAAGGTTTTCAAGGTAAATTCCACCCTGGCTCATGATTCAAAAAATCCCAGTGGTATAAAATGGATATTTGAAACTTTACTACTATGTATAGATTGAAGAAAATCATTAGGACCAAATTATATTTTTAAGTATCCCCACTAGATCATTCTTTCATTTTCTTTCATTTTGGGGCCTACTAAAATTTGTTCTCATGTTTATTATCCTCCATAGACTATGATAAATTCTCTTCAATTCACACTCCATCCTTTCGTTTTACCTGGCTACTATCGGCGCAAGTACCTTTCCCTTCAGTTTATGTTCCATGGAACAGTCTCCCAAACAACAACATTTTATTGACTCGCCATTTCATTTAAATTCCTGATGAAAATATACTGGGTAAAAACGCTGTGTCTGTTTACTCCACTCTGCACAGTCTTACCCATTCTTTCTTATCTGGGATTGACTTTAGTTCTAATGATGCTTTTTGTTATTTAAAACTAAAAGTTGTTAACACAGTTATAACCTAGAACTAACATGTCCAGTGATACAAATGTCAATTTTCTTTTAAATGACCATCAATAGTAGCTTAATCAAAGCCAGGATATAACTTAAATAGCTTTTACTGCAACATTGTCACATCTGTGTCACGGTTTTCTTCAATTTGCTTTATTTTTTCCTATGGCAATAATCTTAATCCCGCTCAACCAATCATAGATTGGCAGACATGCAGAAAATTTTAGTTGTCAACCAAAAATATATTTTATTAATGGACTTTTCTTTCTCTTTTTAATATTGCAACTCCATCAATTTACCTTTGGTATCCCCAGTTGTCCTTCACAGGGAGATACTGACCATCTGAAGATAACACCAAACAAGACCCTTATGCTTCAAACTTCACGTGGGCACAGTAAACCTCATCCAGTCTCTGAAAAGTCCAGGCCTCTGTTATATGAAACACAACTAAAAACAGGCAAACTTTAAATAAATAAATAAACAAAAAAGCAGACAGTGGCATTCACTGTCACTTTGTTTGAAACTAAAATCTTAACCAAACAGGGAGAGGGTCAGTCATACAAACACTAAGGACTTCCAGAGTTGTGTTACCAGATTATATTTGACTGGAACCCACATGGCAACTCAGGCCACAAAACACTGAACTCTACAGAACTAAAAGTAGGCTCGAGTTTAGGTGTATAATTCATCTACTTAAGACTTTTGTTTTCCTTCTATATTTTTCTTCGGAGGATCTGCTTTTGGCAACAAGGAGACACAAAACTATCTGGACTATCTGTTGTCAGCAAGGTAACTTTGGAAATATATGCATGTGTTTGGCCACGTGAAGCCAAGTAAAGAATTAGTATTTACTAAGTAAGCTTAGTTCTCCGGATTTATATGGTTTGACTCTTCAGCATCAGTTTGTTTTTCTGAACATACAATAATGCTGTAATTGATCTTAGTTTTTTTTTTTTTTTTCATAGACACAGGAAAACCCAACCAGAAGCACCAGTTGCGTGCTGTCAAAATAGTCACGTTAATGGTTTGTGAAGGGCTAGGGGATGGAAAGTTAGACTCTGACATTTTGACTCCTACAATCACTAGTTCTCAGAAGACAGTGGGCAGAATAATCAAACATTAAATACTTTAGTTGCCATTTGTAGGTAACTAGCAACGGACAGAAAAGTGGGGAAATGGAAATAACAGAGAAGAGATTATGATGGAAACATCAGCGGAAAATTAGAAGTCCTTTAATAAAAGAAACACATTAGGAGCATTTGTTCCATGTGCTGGACACTCCTTTGGAAAGCTAACCACTGCAATTTTTTTTTTTTAATTGTATGAAGACATCCGTATCGCTGATAGGTCTAGTCTTAAGAACGTGGGTGCTCCGATACCAACACACCGACCTCTGTTTTTTGCTGGAAGCACGCACCAGACAGAAGCAACTCACGCATGACGCTGCCCTGAAGCGCAGACCAGGAGCGCAGCAGTGGCTGCAGATCCCCAGACAGGGAGGCGTCAGGGCAGGTCCCTGTCACCATGACCGCCATGATGTGCCTCGAGGTCACCACGACCGCCATGATGTGCCTCGAGGTCCCTCACTCAAGCGAGGGTCTCCAACAAAACGTTAGTTTCCCAGCCCTCCTGCTCACAGGGAAAGCACGACCTGCCTGCAGGGACACAGGCTGCGTGTACAACACCCGGATTTTGCCTCACAAACGCTGTGGGGAAGGTGACATGGTGGGTGCTCATAGCGACAGGACACTAACACCGCCGATGGCCGGCCGCAGTGCCCGCGGACTAACACAACACCGCGGCTCGCCGACCCACCAGCGCCCTGAGGGGCGGCCCGGCCCCGCGGGGGAGGTTTCTCCGGCCGCAGCGCGCCTCCCCTCCGCCCTCCACCCCCCGCGCTGCGCCGCGGCCGCCTCACGGCCGCCTCACGGCCTCACTGCGCGGCGGCTCCGCAGCGCCCTCCG
>VXAA01000846.1:108147-124131 GCA_013399115.1 Anseranas semipalmata
TTAAACTTTGCATGAAACTTTGGGTCTTTTTTCCTCCCTAAGCTCCTCAAGGAATTAATATATATATAATTATATATTTTTTTTCTTCTCTGGAGGAAGGGGGGGGGCTTGGAAACTGAGAGCAGAGGTTTGACACCCCCCCGCACACACCCCTCAACCCCTGCACATAAAGGAGGCATCTGTATTTTTGGTAACCAGCACTGACTTTGTTGTTGCAACTTGAGACATGGATGTTCTCCCAATGTGCAGCATCTTCCAGGAACTCCAGATTGTGCACGACACGGGTTACTTCTCAGCCTTGCCGTCCCTGGAGGAATATTGGCAACAGGTAAACGAGGATGTCGATGTTGTTGTTGTTGTTGTCCTTTTTTTTTTTTTTTTTTTTAAGCAGTATTAAAGGATGAGCGGATTTAAAAAGGAAAAAAAAAAAAAAAAACCCAAGTGTCAGCAGCGAGTTTGGGGAGATCTAAGCACAAATATATAGAGACGTTTTGAAGCAGGTGTTTCGCTTTAAAATAAGACGGCTTTTCCTTTTTCCTTTTATTTATTTTTTTNCTTTTTTTCCTTGGGAAGCGTCCCGAGGGGAACGCGAGGAGCTGCGCATCTCCGTCTCTCCCTCACCGCACGGCCCTGCCTGCCGGGGGCTCCCAGCCCGGCGGCGGCCCGAGCCGCTCCGCTCCGCTCCGCTCCCGCGGCTGCGCGCAGCCCGGCCGCGCTCCGCACCGCGTCCTGGCAAAAGTTTTGCGCTTGTACCAGGTCCAAACTCTACAGCTGGGGCTTGTCAGCCGAGCTCCCCGCCATGGCCACGGGCTGCTTCTCGTCCCTGGCTATTTTTACTAGTGTTGTTATTATTTTATTATTCTTATTATTGTTCTTTCCTGGCGATGATGGGAGAAACCTACACGGGTGTACATACACATCTGTACGTATATATATATAAAATGTAGCTGTTGTCCAGCTCAGGGAGCTTTGCAGAGTCCGTGAGTTGTCAGTCATATGACAGCGATCCCCTTGTGCTAATTGCCTCGGTCGGGAAGGAGGAAGAACGGAGGCTCCTTCCCTTTAATGGACATATTGTGTTGCCTTTTTTTTTTTTTTTTTTTCCCCTGTTTCTGGCCCTAATTTGATCCAAGCAACGGGATCGCAGGAGATGCGGTCTCCTCCGCCGTCCCTGCCTGGCTCCGGGGGCCGGGGCTGCCGCTCCGCCCGGGGACCAGACCCGATACCTGCTGGCTGTTTAGCAGGGCGACCGAGCCTTCCCGAGAAGGTTGAAATGCAAAGTGTTGCAACCTTCACATGCCTTCTAATTGTATGCAACCCCCCCCCCCCTTTTTTTTTTTTCATCCCCCCCCCCCCCTTCCCCTTTCAAAGAGGCAGCTTTATAGTACGTGATTGAAATTGAGCTAAGTAGTTTCCTTCAGGCATTTGGGTTTTTGGCAAAGGGCCAGCCCTCTTTCCCAGTAGCCTTCAGAGGCATTTAAACTCGTAGAGAGCTTCACTCCGGTCCCCATTACTAATCTACCTAATGAGGAATTTAAATTAGCCGGGAATATTAAAGTTTAACAAGATCTTAATAAATGCTTTTTCCCCGTGTTTTCTTGGAAAATCAATACACTGTTGTGTTGTCCCTGTCGAAACCTTTTTTGTTTTCAACGTGCATTGCAAACCAGTTATCTAATTATAGGCAAATACCTAAATATCATGTGCGGCGGTGGGTTTGTTTTTGTGCTGGTTTTTGTTGTTGTTGTTTTTTTCCTATTTTTGCCTGCACTCCTGGCCTGGCCAGAACATGTGACCCAGTTTACTGGAGCGGTGCTGGGGGAGAAGGGAGGCTGCTCCCATGGCAGCACTGCTCTTGGACAGATGGGAAGGGGCTGTGACGAGAATGTGTGGCATTTGGGATCAGGTTTTGCTACCGGGCTGGGAAGAGATGATCTTGCTAAAATAAGTAGAGTTTGGTATGGAAACTTGGTGTGTCCTTTTTCTGTGTAACGCTTCCATATGGATCGTTTCCTATAGTGGAAAGAATAATCCCAAAACATCAGCTTGTTGCCATAACAGTTCATACCCTTTTTTTGTTCTCCTCTGAAAATGGCTAGAAAGTCAGCAGGGTAATTGAAATTGAAAACCGCAGCTTCACCCATTTAGGGTGGTTTTGTTTTTTGTTTTGTTTCGTTTCATGGAGTAGAGAGGAATGCGGCTGGGGGGGGAGGTTGTCCATGTACTGTTGCATGTATATTTGAACAGAGTACTTTCTTGGCAGATGGTCAGGATTTTAAAAGGAAGTCTCCTTTGGCATTGCGTGAAAGAAAGAGAGCGATGACTCATACAGTTGCACTTTTGGCCAGTAGATAAAGTTCTTGTTCATTGTGGGACTCCCAGCAGGACCTCAGAGTAATTTCCCGTTTTGCATCCTATAGAATAGAACATTTCTATTCTGGAACTTTTTTCTCCCCTCTCTTCTGTCGTTGAAGTTCCCCATGTTCCTCCAAACATGCAGGGGAGCAGCTCGAGTTATGTGGCATGCATGCCAATACGCTTGGAAATGACATTCTTTGAAAGTCGAGTGTGCTGCGTTCTCATGCACAGGAAATGGGAGGATGTCTGCTGCTCCATTGATGTCCCCAGAAGACGGACCGGCAGCTCCGCAGCCATGCTGAAATGTGGCTTTGTTTTCTGACACGGCGTTTGGGTTTGAGCTGCCTGTCAGAGCACATTGTGTTCAGTCGGGTCCTTTCAGCCTCATGTTTGTGTGAGAGATACAAAACAACTTGACATTAGACAGGGCGGGAGAGTGAAGTGTAATTATTTGTTGTGGTTCTCTATGGTCCTTTTCAATGCCAGCCTACTAAAACACAGATTTTATGATGAGAGCGATGATAATTTGAGTGAGTCATTAGAATGCTATTTTGCAAACCAAAGCTGACTTGCACCTTCAGCTGTGTGTTTGAACTCCTGCCCAGGTCTCGAGAACCGATTTCTTTTCATCGTAACAGTCACCTAGTTACGGCTGGAGGAGCCTTTAATTTGTTTTGAACCTAGAAACCTCAAATCGAACGTACTACATTCCTGCATACTTTTTGAAGTGTAAAATACAATTGGGTTTATTTTTAAGCAAGCTTGTAACTTTCCTCTTTTTCTACTTCTCTTTCACCTAGACGTGTTTGGAGCTGGAACGGTATCTTCAAAGTGAACCCTGTTATGTATCTGCATCTGAAATCAAATTTGATAGCCAAGAGGATCTCTGGACCAAAATTATTCTGGCACGTGAGAAAAAGGAGGAATCTGAACTGAAGAGCACGTGTGTCCCAAAAGAGGACAGTCCTACTAGTCAGAACTTAGAGACCAACAGTTTGAATTCTGACGTGAGCAGTGAATCTTCGGACAGCTCTGAGGAGCTCTCACCCACGACCAAGTTTACCTCTGACCCTATAAGCGATGTTTTAGCCAGTTCAGGAAACTTGAGCTCGTCTGTCACTTCCACTCCCCCTTCGTCTCCTGAGCTGAGCAAGGAGCCTTCTTCCCAGCTATGGAATTGTACGCCGGGTGAGTTGCATTCACCGGGGAAAATTCGTACCGGTACCGCTGGAAAGACTGCAGAAAAAGGTACACCCGCCAATGGTGACACCTCGCCAGATGGCAGAAGGCGTGTTCACAGGTGTCATTTTAACGGTTGCAGGAAAGTTTACACCAAAAGTTCACATCTGAAAGCACATCAGCGCACTCATACAGGTTAGTAACCGAATGCTTATTAAGAGTTGGCAAGTCCTGCAGGGAATACCCCTGACGGTGGTGGTGTCACAGCCTTACACAATCGCTGGGTGGGAGCCCAGGTTTGGAGAGATGATGTAATAGTACTAGAGGCTTACCAGCATGGGCGACATCACTTCCTCATTCTCTTCGTAAGCCAGCTGAAGCCAAGGCAGTTGGCTGTGGATGAGCCTGCTGTCATAGCAAATATGAGCCACTCGTTTAGCTAGGCAATACTCGGGAAACTGCAGAGGCATGTGGTCTTCAGGAGCAGTCGCTAGCCAAAATACATGCTAGATCTCCGTTCACATTTATTTCCAAAGCAAAAACTAGCTGAGACTTTCTTACAAAAAAAAAAAAAGGAACAGTATATCCAAAAAATGGACAGATTGCAAAGTAGCGTAAGAGCCTGTCTTCGTGGTCCGCTCTACATTGGGTCTATTCAACCAGACATCCCAAGGCCTTGATTATATGAAGTACAGCTATAGTTGTAAATAATTTAACAGTTTTGTGTGCCATTGTGTCAGCAAAAATCTTGGAAAGCCACGGTGTGTTGTAGTTCTAATATATCTGCCTAATTGGACTTGCAAATGTATGATTGACAGTATAATTTTATCCCAAAATACTGAGCAACAGCATTTTATTGTTATGGAATCTGAATTAAAAAAAATAATCCTGTGTGTTATTGGGAAAGAAAGTGAGAAAGGTAGACACTTCAGGGCTTTTATAAATATTTTATGGTTGAAGTAGCATGCTGATTTGCTTGTTCGAGTATTAATATTCAACATCTTTTTATGACAGCAGTTAGATGTGTAGAGCTATGCCTTGGCTCAGTAGTCATCGCTTAATGTGAGCAATTGGCCTGGTGTTCTTGGTGTGCAAATCCAAAGACCTATGCAGGTTTTTTCCCCATGATGTGGAAGGAGAATTCAAGGAAATGATCCTATTTTGACTCATGAGTTCAGCGTTTTGTGGCTTTTATGGGAAGTCTGAGCAAGCTTGGATGCTCCCATTGTCAGGCAGAAGTCCGATAAAACGAGATTATTTCGAGAGGAAAGAACAACTTCCACTGAAACTGTGGTGGTTGAGCAGACATAAATAGCTGCCGGCCTCAGAAGTATTGCAGAACTGTTGTCCTGGTGCTGTCTGGCTGAGAACGTTCCTGTGAATGGAAGCGGTATTTCTTGAATGCTGAAATAGCAATGTTCAGAGTGGTGTGCAGGCTTTTCCAAGAAAATGTGGCTCAGCAGAAAGAGGTTGCATGTTATACAGATGAGTGAGTGATGGAGGACTTTGATGCAATACAGTAGCCTAATTGCGTTTGGGAGCCTAGCTGCGCTGTCTTTAATCACCTTTATGAGGTCCATGCTACCTGTTCGGGAGTCAGGGTGCTATTACAGATGAACAGGAATGGTACAAGGTTGTATTTCTTTGTTTCCTGTGAACCTGTTTAATCTCCTTTTTTTTTTTTTTTTTTTTTAACAAAAATGAGATTATTTGATGTGCTGTTGCAGCAAAATAGTTAAGGAGGAATCAGGTGGATGAATTTTGCCTTCTTTGCCTACGTGTTCTGAAGCATTCAGATATGTTAAATAAAACTGACTGTCTTCAGGGGGTGGAGGAGGTTTACATAGAAAATGAATGGGATAGCACCAATCTTCGTTTGAATGAAGTCATGACTAACATGTAATCTGCTTTCTTTGTAGGGGAAAAGCCTTACAGATGTTCATGGGAAGGGTGTGAGTGGCGTTTCGCAAGAAGTGATGAATTAACCAGACACTTCAGAAAGCACACTGGTGCCAAGCCTTTTAAATGTAGTCACTGTGACAGGTATGTGACTGAAATGCACCTTTTTAAATAGTTATTTTTAACACTTGCTGGAAAGTGAGTCTAGGCTGCCTTTCACAAGGTTCATTTGTGAAGGAATCACTTGAGGACACAATTGTGTCTAGTATTTTTAAGGGATTATTATATTTCATAGTGGGGAAAAAATGTTTTGCTAATCATCTGGATATAGTTTGTAGCCCGACGGTGCAGATTAGTGTTGAGAAATCCCTTGTGTTACCACCTACCTGCAGAGCACCCAGGTGCCTGGAGACACCTTGAGCGCTCCTGTGTCTCCAGGGATTGCCCAATCCCTCCTCCAGCAGCTGCGTTTTGGAGCAGCAGAGCACAGGGGGTGCCTCAACCACGCAAACCAAGCCGTGCGTGCCGCCGACCCTTGGCTAACGCGCCATCTTTCTCTTTCCTTGCAGGTGTTTTTCCAGGTCTGACCACCTGGCCCTTCACATGAAGAGACACCTCTGAATGGGTCAAGAGGTGAATCCTGTGGGCTAAGAGGCGTCAAGGTTGAAGAGCCTTGAGCAGAGGGATGCGTGTTCCAGCCAAAGCATGCCATTTTGCACCCTACCCAGTTGCCTCCAGGACCTCTCTTCCTTGAAGGTCTTTTGAGGGCTAATAAGTCATGTAAGAAACGGCATAGCAACCGCGGTGCGTGATGTTTGGGGTTTCCTGGACTCATACACTGGTATCTAACCTTCTGAGTGGCTCCTAAGCCTTTGCCGTGAGCATGTGCACTGAGAATGTTAATGATTGGGTGACTGTATGCTATGAGGATCTATTGACGACTGTATGCTGAGGCACATTTTTTTTTCTTGTGGTTGTTTTATAACTGTAAGAGAAAAAAAATAGTCTGAATGTCTTGTATGTGAGGAATATCTCGTGAGATGGGACGACCACCAATCATTTCCAAGGGGTGGGGGGAGGGGTGTCTGCACCTTTTTAGAGGGAAAACGGAGAGGGGAAGGGGGAATAAAAAGAGTCAGGATGCCAGAATGGAGATGGGGACCTCCCCGTTCCTGTGTGAGAGGAGCTTTAGGTGTCTGGTGCAGCTATTAAACGTGCAATGTGTCAAGTAGCTTGTTTTACTTGCTACAGAGCTCATTTGTAATCCATTGTATAAGCTGTGTATTTACAAATGTAACACAACTATAACTTTTCATTATAATACAAAGGTTATTGCATGGTTCTGGGGAACTATATGCTTTTCCATTCTTTAATCAGGACTGCAGTTTTGATTCCAGTTAAGAGCAGCTAAAATACAATTGGTCTAATGTTACATAATGTATGGAACATGAATAATTTTTTCTGTTGGGTGGATGAAACCACTATTGGTTAGAAAATGATTTTTCTCATGCAGCTAATTTTTCTCTTATTTATGCCTTGAGGACTAACTTCTGGTTTTCTAGCTGTTAATGCACTGTTGACCTTAATAATGGTGCCTTATGCAAGTGACCTTCTCTTGTAGGGGGTCTTATACAGGGGTATGGGTGATGCATGCTTTATTAAGGCTCTCTTTTCACCTGGCATTGTACTGTATCAAATGTATAATATGAGGGGAAAAAAGGTTACTTCCAGGGTCCTCCTTCACAAAGACAAATATAGAGAAAAGTCATTCATGTCAGTACAGTATTTGTTTAACTTAGACAATTTGACTGTGTTACAGTATAATGCATATGCCAATTGAATACCTGACCAGTTCTGCCACCTTGAGACTTTTTTTATATCGACCTTGCACAACAACTGTGTATATACACACCCCAACTGTACTTAATATGTCAAGTTTTCATACATATTAAAGATACAGAAGTATTAAAAGATGTATTTGCTTAAAAGGCACAAGTTTCACATCTATATATCTAGCTATCTGTTGGTCATACAGAAAGAAACTATATTACTTTTTTTTTAAAAGTGGGCAGAAAAATAATTGTGTATGTATATTTGTGTGTACAGTCTGTGTATGTGTGTATATATATAGATAATATATAAATATTTTTTTTAAAAGGAAAAAAAATTAGAACACATAGCTAGAAAATGCCACAGCCCATCAAAATATTCCCCCCCAATATGGTAATTAAGGAGACAAAGAAATGAAAGATACAGTTATTAAAATCTAGCATTTTTAGAGGCTTTACCTTTAGCTTAATGATATGCTAAAGGCTTTGTTGGCATTCAGTCCTTCTCAGACTGCTGACTGTGTTTTGTAGTTATTAGGTTGTCTGGAATAGCGTATCTGTGGCCATTTAAGAATGATATGAACCGAGTATTGGCATGCTAAAAGAATATTAGCTGTGTGCAGATGAAGTACACTCATATTTTGGCCTTCCAGCTTATGGGAGGACCTGTGAGTGAGCTAGTCGTTGTGGTGGTTGAGCTCTAATTTTGCATAGTTCAGCTAAAATAAAGGCTGTTTTTTCCTAGAATAGAAATAGTCTGTCCAAAAGCAGTATTTTTTTTTTTAAACCAGCTCA
Organism: Anseranas semipalmata; assembly: GCA_013399115.1. Lineage (NCBI taxonomy): Eukaryota > Metazoa > Chordata > Aves > Anseriformes > Anseranatidae > Anseranas > Anseranas semipalmata. The sequence continues at coordinate 116,208 of VXAA01000846.1, forward strand.
CTACAGTTGATGCAATGAAACACGTGATCTGTTTCTTTTTCTATTTATTATTGGTCTTGCTTACTATGCTAATATTTTGGTATATCTTCCTGGAAATGTATGTAGATAAGTGGTTTAGGAAAAAGTATATGCAAGTGATCTGGTTCTAAGGAACACACAGGCTTAAATCATTCTCATTTCATTTTTGTTTCAAATTGCCTGAAAATGCACTTTTTTTTTTCCCCCCCCAAAACAAAAATTTCCAGAAAAGGGATTTCTATTTAGGGTTGGGTTTTGTTTTGTTTTGTTTTTTAACTCCTTGTTTGCAATGTCCTTGGCTTAGCCATACTTCTGAAAAACAAGAAAGTAAACAAAAGCAAAAAATAATAATAATAATAATAACCCCAAACAACAACAACAAAAAACATTAAACTTGCACTGGCTTGTCTCAATTGTGAAATACCATCAAACTTGTGTGGATGGGGTGGGGCTGTGTGCCATATGTCAAATGCCTGTAATTTTCTTAATAAGCAAGTACATTTTGTTCAGGTGATAACTGAGCCTCAATCAAGCTGAAAAATAAAAAATAAAAAAAAAAAAAACATTTTTGCTTGAAATTTAAGAAGAAAAAGTTTCTATTAGTGAAATTTCTTTTTTTGTTTTTGAAGCACCCTGTTATCTAAAGAATCTCTTTGTAAGATTTTTGTAAAAATTTTGTTTTACAAGATTTTATTTGAAATTGTTTTTTGCAAGATTGTTATATTTCTGTATGAATGTATTTTTTATTGGAATAACATAAAAAGAAATTCTTATCAGCATCATGTGTCTGGCTTTATCTTTCCCATCTCTGAAGGCATACATACTAATGTCAAATACTATGTTGATGCTTTCTCTGGAGTCATCTGATCGCAAGTACAAATATCTTTGGGTCAGGTTGCTTTGTGGAAGACAAGCCCTGGTGAGAAAATAACTTTGGCAGTAGAAACATAAAGTTCTTCTATATCTGAAAAGCTGTTGTTGATTCAACTTCTGTTCCCAGCGGAATAAATAGTTAATGCGATTGTTGCTGCAAGACCTCACCTTTATTCCAAATCGTTTGTTCTGGAGAGGTGACCGCACACAGGACAACTTCTGCATGTGGGAAATGAGATTCAGTGGGCATTTAAAGTGAAGGAAATAAACAGAATGGAGATGGCTGAGCTGGAGGCACCTGCCCATAACTTTTTCTGCGGGGTGTGGGCCTTTGAACTGTCACATCAATGGGGAAGCAACCCTGAAACCTTCGAGGTGCAGCTGTGGGAAGGAGCCACGTGAAGTCTGCCTGGCCTAGATGCATGGATCTGAGCCTCCTGTAGGGCTGACCTGACCCACATGCTGGTGACCTTCAGCAAGCCTCTGTATGAACAGCATTTTTTCAGAGCAATGGCTCTTCAAAGCATGACGGGCATGTACATCAGCTTTGGACACATGCAGAATTTGTTTTATGTTGCCTTGTGGCTTCTGCTTCACTCAGGCTTGTGTTAAAAATCCCCTAAGCATCGAGTAAAACCATTGGCAGGAATAGCAAAGTTACACGCTGAGAAACTGACTTCAAACATGTGAATTGAGTTCACAGGATTTGAGCATTCATGGTTTAAAATTAGAAATGTTCTAAAAATGATGCAGAAAAAAAATGAATAAGTTCAAGCTGAGGTGGAAGGGGTATGTGGGAGAGACCCTTGCCACCTATCTCAGCCTCGCAGTGGGCTGGTAAGCAGACAATATGCTTCTGTACAGGCAAGGAAGAAATGGCAACTTAAGCAAAATCCTGATCTGTAATGAGAGGGAGATAACACGTTGTATCACTTCTAATACCTCACACAGTGAAACGTGTTCTGGGAAACTTGGTTGCAGTTGCAACAAAAATAATAAAAGCTACTGAGGTTTAGGGATTGTGACATTTTGCCTTCTCATCTGTATACAGCATAGAAATGGAAATATTTTTGAAGAACCGAGCTTGACCTCAGAGGTTCTCCACCCAAAATGTTCAATGGGTGTGTAATGTAGAACAAGGACTGACAAATTTTTGCCTGTGTATTGGGTGTGTGTCATCTAGGGCTGTGTCTTAAAGTACCTTCTTAAAAAATGAAGGCCTGATAACTCTTTTAAGGATGTTATTGAGATCCCCCCGTTTTCAGAGAGATTGTACTGAAAAAAAGGGGTGTTCACAAAAAAAAAAAAAAAAAAAAGGCTAATGACAGAGCTATTGGGCAACAAGGAAACGGCAAAGCAGAAAGCAATAGCCATTTCAGGGTTAGTGCATTTCAACATGTACATCTGCTGCAGACTTGCTTAATTCCAGATTTTGAAACCCAGAGCAAATGGGAAGGGGTGTGAATCTAAGAGTAAAGATGTCAGGTGGCTTAGACAGAGTGCAGACCTTGATTAGTAGCCTCAGCAAGTTCCAACAACTTCAATTGAGGTTAACAAGGTGAAAACGAGGACAGGTCTGCTAAGCCAACATGTTAGCTTCTTACTGCTAAGGTTAGATACAGCATGTTTGTGCACTTAGGCACACATACATGCATGCAAAGGTCAAGATGAAGCAGTAGAAATCCCAAAACAGAACCTGTTTCTTTTTTTTTTTTTTCTTGGGTGTGAAAAAATCCTGGCATAAAAGTGGTCAGCACAAGTAGGGCAAATGATAGTTTACTAAATTATTTGAACAACTGTATATTTATTATAAATACATATGACTTTAATGTTCACAATAGACAACTGTTTGTTATTTTCTTAAATTGGATGTTCATATTGTTTCAATGTTACCGTCTCTCCTCCTCTAAACCATTATGAACTGTCACAAACTGAATCTAGAATTGTGCCTGTTAGAGCACGTTGAAGACAAACTGTATTTTATCCTTTCCTCTTTAGAAGTTGTTTACAGTACCTCTGCCTTTGTGTTTGTCTTTTTCCTCTCTCATTCTTCTCAACTACTTGAGCATTCACTCTTTATTTTCTTTAATTGCACTGAAAGCTCAGAGGAATAAAAACAGCCTCTGTAAATCGCACAAATGACAGCAGCAAAATTACAAACAAGAAGAAGGAAAAACACTATGGTGATTGTTTCAAAAAGTAGCTGAGTGTTATTTATACATCCCCAAAGGAGTATGTGATCTCATATATTCACACAACAGGGAGAGACGACCTTCAATAGGAGGAAAAGTCCATGCTCCATCAATGGCAGGTCTACTTAACCTTGTCTGTAGACAGGAGTTAAAGTAAGGGGAGCTCTAACTACACAGAAACTGGGGGTACTGGTAAAGAAGGTTTCCCTCTGACTTTAAAAATATAAAAGGGACTATATTTCCTCCTTCTTCCTCAATTCTTCAAGAATTCATTGGAGACAAAATAGTTTGGAAAGGAAATCTCTGCAACACTTCTTCCTCGAGCTTTGCTTCCTCAGGTAGCATCACTTGATAAAGCAGGCAATGGGAACAATACACCAGTTCTCTATTTCTGGTGACAAGAGGATACCTAGCAGCCTGTACCCCTGCAGAAGTCTGCCTGCCTGCTTTTGCTTCATCCCATGGGGTCGTGTAGCCATAAGGCATTGACAGGTACTTCTGAAATAAAGCCTCTGACATGGCAAGAAACTCTGCTGAGATTATACAATCCAAGGCAATAGTATCTTTATTTTTTTTCCCTTTAGCTCTTTTACCCTCTACACTGGCTGTTTCATCCCTTATTCATGGTCCCTAGGTATATGACATTTATTTTTGATCAAACTTGTAGCAATACTGTCTCATAACCATTTGAGCTCTTACATATAAGGGAGAATGAGCAGATGGAGTATTGCTTTTGCACATAGGTCTACAGAGGTTTAATCAGTCTAGGATTCATTGGAGCTACCCTGGGAAATAAGGGTTTGCAGGTTGCTGCATTAATATTGTGAGGCCTTGGTCAAAAGCTCATTTAAGTCAAGGAGAAATTCCTCACTGAATTGAACTGGCTTCAGACAGTCATTTATCCATAGAGCTGAACCTGAGGAGGAGGTAGATTTGAAATCTATTCAGAACCAAATTTTGATTCAATTACATTTATGACTGTATTTTGTCCATTTCCCATGAACATTTGATAGCTGGAGTTTACAAGTGCAAGCATTACAGAAATGGTTTTTTTTAACAGAAATGTAATTTTTTGCTGAAATTTATTTTTGATTGCAGACTGATGATAAACACTTGCAATTTGCAGTGCACTTTCAGTTACACAACTGCTGCATAATCATTTTGTAAGTTATAGCAGTGAGTGTGTTCAACTATAATGTTTTCAATCTGAATGCTTCAAAAATTATTAGCTGAGAATTATTAACTGAACAAATTAACTGGATTTGTAGGATACCATAGCAACAAAGGTGGTCTATGGCTTTAAAAAAAGTGCTGCATCAGACACAAGCCGGCGCATTTTGTTAAAACAAGGAGAAACTATTCCAAAATTGCAATGGAGGCTACAGATTGGTCGTGTTATTGAAATATAGGTTTATAATTTGTCACAGGAAAAATAACTCCATAAAGCAAAACCGCTAAGGTGTTTTAAGATGATCTATTATGCGGAGGTGTCTAGTGCAGCCATTTTGGATTGGTGTCATGATAGGAAACAGATGGTATATGTGTTTATGTTTAACATTTAAGGGGGTATAGAAAGCAACTGGGAGGTGATGCATTTTGTTAATGGGCAAGTAAAGCCTCACATGTACAGTTAAAATAGAAGGTAAAAAACAAGCAATATTTTTTCAGCACAAATGAGGCAATGCAACAACACGCTTAAGTAGATTTATTTGACTTGTTTCACTTTAAATAATTTTAATGAGAAATTCTCTAAATGTTTTTGAGCGGAGATAGAAAGTAATCTGGTAACCACATGTCTTGATGTAAGCCAAGCTGTTCTTTAACAGCACTTTCTTTCAATACAATATAAATTTAGCTGGAATTAGCATTGCTGAATATTAGTCCCTCAGTGCCTCACTTGCTAAACCTCCATCTTCTTTTTATTGCCTCTGTGCATTTCAGAAGCAGAATGTGTGGTCAGTTCTGGACAAAGGCAAATTATCCAGCCAGGCTGGGGAAGATGATATATTTACTAAATTCTGTAACATAACAAACACTTCAGCAATAATTCAGGAAGGTAGCAGATCTGTACTAGATACAGATATTTTTCCCGTAACGTGCTACTTTATGGATTTGATACTGAATATATCAAAAAATCTAGTTAAGCATGCAAAGCTGTATTTTTCTGAATTTTATGTACTTCACCTTACTGTATGTTATTTAATTTATAAGATTTATCTTTGAACTTGCACAGATAGTCAAAGACTATTGTTCATTTCTAAGCTTCACTATGCAAGTTATTCAGTCTTCTAGGTTTTCCTTTATATGTTTTTGCTAACTATGAAGAGGACATTGAGGGCGACTGGATTTTACTAGATCCTCACTGGAATTAATTATTCATCAGCAGTAGAAGTATTAACAGTCGTAGTCAGACATCCAAAGGAGGCCGAGGTCTTACCGTGGTGAACCTACAGGGAGAGAGGCTACTCATCCAGGGTCTGCCTAATTAGACCACAGCACATTTGGAATTACTCACATCCAGAGAGAGAGAAAGCAGTTCTGCAAACTGGTCTGATCATCTCAGTGGTTTTCCTTTTCCCAGTCAGACAGATAATACTGTTGATATTTTACCACAATTCCATTCAATCCCATCTGCCTGTCACAGCTGGACTCATCCTGGCCACCAAGATGAGAAATCACCATGCAAAACACTGGGTTTCAATGAATTTCAGTGAGCATCTTTAGGTGTGATCTTGTAATGCCCATCCCTGTTTCATGTGGCTGGGATATTTCTTATCATTTCATGAATTTGTTTTCCATTTCTTACTTTCTTCTAAGTTTGGTATATTCTATCTGAAATGTTTGCATCTACTGAGATTTCTTCTTAATTTGAAAAAAAAAATGTTAATAATTAATCTTTAGTCCCACAGATAGAAAAGAGTAAATAAGAGATGTAATAATGTTATAGTATTAATGGAATTTGAGCCTCAGTAGGAAATAGATGCATTATTCATAAGGATTGATGGTCTTTAGTGTCCCAACAGCCCCTTGTGGGGCTTTGGAGGTATTAGACTGGTCACTGGAGAGAGGGCTGCTCTAATGTTCAGTAAGCTAAACTAAAAGTATAGCAAGAATTATAAAGCAAATCCTAATCAAATCCTAAATATAAATATGATGATACAAATCCAACCCTTAGTTATCTCCAGAAACCACCCTGCCTCAAAGGGTTGTCAGTGCCTTGTCCCTTAATATCTTTAATCAAGCAGAAGAGAGAGGCATTGAACGCCACAGTGGTTCTGTATAAAAAGGCACTGTAGGTGAAATCTATAGTGCTGTGCTTCTCGCTATACGTGTGCTGCTGGCTGGCCCCACTCTGCTAACGAAAGAAAGGGCGAGAAGGAGACAAAGGGATGCAGTGTTTTCACAGCACATGTGAAGTCTTCTGTAGCCTCTTCTAATTTCAATCCCCAAAGCCCAGACCACAGATGCTTTGTAGGGCAAAAACTCAGCCTGGATGCCTGTAGGTAAAAATTTTGTGGTAACACACAACAAAGCAGCTGACTAAAGGAGATTTCTGCAATAAGGTTTCCAGCACTTTCACAGATGGGATATACCCAGACTTGGGTCTCTGTGTTTTCCGACAGGACATTATTTATCTTAACTATAACGCACAACTTAAAAACAAAAAAGAGAGTTTGTGTATTCTTTCATTCATCCAAACAGATTAGGCACTAGAGTTTGAATATCTGTCTGCAAAGCTAAAACTACTAGTCACCAAACAAAAGTAAATGTGTAATTCAATATTAAAAAAATATCTTTTTCATTACACATTAAATATCGCGGGATAATGATGAGGTCATAAGAGGCTAACATGTCTGGCCAGGAGAGAAAGAAGAAGATTCAAAAAAGAATAAAGAGCTGTGGGATACGGCTCCTTTTGACACAAAGGGCAGCACCCAAGTCTGCTGAGGCAAATATCCATGCATACACATCGTTTAATTAAAAGCATAAATATATGTCTTGATTTTGTAATAAGCTCCATGTAAACAGTCTTGTGACTCTCACCTGCTGTCCCCTGAGACATCAAAAAACTGTGCAGGACTTCCTCTGAGCACCATAGAAGAGAGGCACCATCGCTGGTGGAACTCCAGAAGAAGTCTTCATGCCTCCTGGGACTGTGCAGCCGAGGTCTGCGGTGCACCAGGACCCCGAGGTTGATAAATTGAAGTGGGGGGAACAGGTCAAGTTGTAGGAAGGATGAAGCACTTTGTGGCAGAGGGGTTTGAAAACATGTCAGAGCAAAGTTGCTGAGATATCTTCAGCCTTAATACTGTAGTACTGGCTTTTTGAATGTTTGGTGTGAGCCTCACCTTTGCGCTTGCCTAGGTAACCAATACCAGAAAAAGAAGAGGCAGTACCCCTCTTATCCCCTATGCACTTTACTGTCTACATTCAGTCGATGACATGTAAGTATGAGCTAATATTTTAAAGCTAAAATTATGTTCTTAATTTGAATGCATTAATAAAGAAAGAATAAGGACTGAAAATAAGGATTCAAAGAAACCTCGGATCTTTTTGTTGTTGTTGTTAAAATTTATATAGATATGTACACACACACACATAAGTGAAAACAGATTTTCTTGTCTAGAATTTGTTTTTATATGTGCTGTTACATTTCAGTAAAAGAGTGTCCTTCAAGAGTCATCTGTAGGCTGATAATAATATATCAGCCTTAAACTAGGGTGTAAGACAAAACCAGCTGAAAACACTGAACAAAATCAAACAGTCTGTGCTAGTAAGACAGATGCAAATAATAATAATAATAATAATAATAATAATAATAATAATAAATATTAAAGGCA
>VXAA01000846.1:124207-168594 GCA_013399115.1 Anseranas semipalmata
AAAAAAAAAAAAGCCAGATTTGTGAGTTCTTTTGAATTTAACACTTGGTGGTAATTTGAGCATGTCAGCATTGAGGTTGCTGATGGATGTAGTCAACCAACTATAGTTCCAAGCATCCATAAGTTAGGAGCCAGGTTTTAAAAAAAAGGGCAAGATTGCCTTAAAAGTCTGAGAATTTAAATAAATGGTAAGATGTCACTGGTGTTTTTTTTTTTTTCTTGTTGTTGTTTTGTTTTTTAATTTAAATTGTGGATTTGGGATCCAGCAGGGTGCACTCAGAACATGTTTTCATGATATTCTTCACAATGAAGGTTAGAAACTTCTTTTATAAAGGAAAGATAAAAAACCTTAAAAAATATATGACAATAGATATTCAAGGTCGTGCTATAAAATGGTGTGAACTAGTTACACTGAGGCAAATGTATGCAAATAAAATCCTTTGCTAGAGTAAAGCCATTGAGTTCGCCTGATTTCATAGGCCAGAATATATGGGCCATAATTTTCAGGCTGACAACGTCTGAAAAAAGTTATTAAAGCAAAAACATCCCCCAAACCTGACAATGTTCTTCACCTAAAATCCAGGGAAGGTGCTTAAAAATGCCTAAGGAACCTCATTAAGTATTCTTCTGTGGAAAGTCTACATGAGCATTACTCCGAAGTGATTTTTTTTTTCCTTTCTGCTGTTCCACCTAACATTTTTATCTTATTATTCTTAGCAGTGGTAAGTAACTATGACAGGAAGACAGAGTGGAAAATTAAGGCTTGTTAAGACTATTATACACCAAAAGGATCATGTCATAAATGAGATTTTAGTCTGCCCAGTTTGGGATATAATTAAGTAATCATGTTCAAGGTGGATAGGTTTGAGACAATAAAAGGCCACTGGAGGTTGTTCAGTTTCAAAAGAACAAATCTTTTATGCTGAGAAGTTATGGGGACGCAATTTTGTCAGTGGTGTGGGAAGCAGGCTCCATCCCAGCTGTAGAATGTGGAGGGGCTTCTGTCCCTGGGAAGGATGGGCAGCCCCAGGGACCCCATTGTCCTTCAGGATAATCCTCCTGACAGGCCAACACTGGTTTCCCTCATTCTCCACAAGCACATCACCAGCATGCATTCGCCTCTGTCTTGGGTCTGCAGGAGCCTCTCAAGTGTAAGACCAACAAATGCAGCACCCTGTGAAGGAGTTGCATATGCTGAAAATTTCTCTAGCACTTAATTCACTTTTGAGGAAAGTGTGTTCAAAGCCAGTCATCAAGGCTGTGAATAATGACCACGTTCCAATACGATGGACACAACAAGGACGTGTCAACAAAACTGCAACAGAAAAACAGTGAGGCTTTTTCTTGGCTTTGGGAGAACACAATGAGGCTAATGTTGCTGCTTTCTCATATTTTCCTGTGTTATCAGCATGGAAAGCTGGGCTGGACATAGCTGAATCACTGCTCAGAAGTCAGTCCAAAATATGAGTGAGTCAAACAGTGTATAGAATACAGTGACATGTGTGTTTAGTGTCAGAAGGGATTTTAGTGCAATTCTTGAGGGCATAATGGACGATTTTTTTTGCCTGCAAGTAGCCACAATCATTATATGAATCATTTAGGAGAATGATAATGGAAGATATCATATCATAAAGCTGCAGTACAGAGTTTTTCACTGAAAACAGCAGCTTAGAAGAGCTTCAGAAATATGCTAACAAAGATGATACCTTGCTGGGATATCTATTATTACACACACACAAAGAGATTGAGCTGACGTGGGGGAGGGAGTGCTGGGGGAAGGAGGAGAAGGGAAGATGGATCATAAAAAGTGAAAAATAATATTTTTAAATGTGATATTCCTCATTTCTAAATTCAAGATTTAAATGCAGGGTATATTTTTTTTTTCTCTATTTATCTTTCTTCCTCTCTCCCTCCCTCCTTTTTTAATTCCTCAGAAGGACAGAGTAGGAAAAATCTGTGCTCAGGATTTTGCTCTCATATCTTTCACCTTTTACAGTCTTTTGCTTCTTCAAATGGAAATGATGCCTGTTTATGATTTCAAGCTGTGCAAGTGGTAAAATATTAGCCAAGACTGAACTTCTCACTTTGGCAAAATAATTTTGTTTTCAATAAAATCTCTTGGGGGGTAGGATACAATACGCAACAACAGCAACAAATAAACACTGTATTTAAAAACTCAATCACCGTACTGTCTACATGGGCAGCTCCCTCCTCACTTCCCCATCATAATACAGGAATCTTGTGGAAATGGGTGTCCTGTGGGGTATGAAGGTAAAAGCACAGTGTGGAAGGTGACTCCCTCCTCAACCTCTTCAAAGAGAAAACTGGGGTAGCAGTGTCCCTGAAAATAGCATTTGTTTGTGGTCACACTCCTGCATGGGAGTGTTGGCAGGAGGACCAACTTTGGGCATACAGGGGTGCCTGTTTCCATGGTAGCTGGGAACAACCCATGGAAACCCAGCACCCTGCTCTCCCATCACTGCCTCTGGAGCCTTCACCTGCATTTGCTTTCACAGCTATGGTGGAAGGATATTTCCCGTTCTGGCAGTTACATGCATATTTTTCCACATTAAGGTTACTGTAACATAGTGTGTCATTATCTGCATCGCTATTGCATTGGTGTTTCCTGATGATTTTGTCAGTCCCAACTTCTTTTTTGTGGATTCCTAATGACAGGCCACAGCTTAAGAAAAAAATTGCACAAAAGGTGTATTTTTGTTGTTAAGGCTTGCAAACGAAGAATGGCAAACAGTCAGACCTATAAAGAATGAGAGAATTAAATTAGCCTACTTGTGCCCCACTGTGCTGAATCTGGTCCAGCTTTCTAGAAACACTGGTTCAGCAAAAGCAGGTGGGAAGAAATCTAACTGGAACAGCAGGAGCAACTGGATTGCAAAGTTCACTCTTGTCACAAACCCTTTTCTTCAACTTATTGGGTATGAAATAGCTTGTAAATACATTGAAGAATCCTTCTTCCCCCTGCTCTTTTGCAGTACAGGGAATGACTCTCCTTAAAGTGCATGTTTTGGGGAAAGAGTTTTGTGTATAAATGTTAAAATTTTTATGTAAAATTTAAGTTTTGGTTAAAAAGGGATGTCTTAACTGTTTTTAGTAAGGATCTTTTTTGTTGGTGGTGTTTATTAGCTTGTAAGATCCAAAAAAGAATTAAAATCCATGTTTTTAGAATGCATTCAATAGCAGTAACTCACACTTGACTATTAATGAAAGCAAATGACTGAAGTGACCCAGATTTCCTTTTTTGTGATGTTATGAGAAATAATTGCACGCAGAAACCTGTATTTCCTGCAAGCAAAAATATTGTGTGTCAGTCACAGCTGCTAGACCTATAGGCTAAAGCAGAGAGATTTACTTTCTAAACTAAAACTAGAACTTCAGTATTAAATCTAAACATTAGAATATGTATGTGAATACATAGTATGTCAGATGAGCACACAACCAAGTGTCTAAGGACATCAGCTCCTCAGAAATATCATGGGTTCTTTCCCCTTCTGCCAGTTTAAATTTGGGATATCTCCATCAACGTCAGCAGAGTCAGAACTGTAAAACTGACATGATAGCAGGATGTGATCTTGTGTGTCTGTGTAACATCTGTCATCTTCATCAAGACTGAACTTGGGCCATGCATATAATAAACAGGCTTATATTGCTTTCTGGGGAAGAGAGAGCTGCCAAAGAGTTACACTTGAAAGATATCTGCAAGCTTAGTGTTGATCTCAATGGTAGTCCACCCAGATCCTCTGCAATGTGCAACCACTGCGGCAGTCTCAGAGCACATGCAGAATGACGGAGCAGCCTGCAAATAGAAACGTGGTCTTTCTTTGAGAACCAGCAGATGCATTCCTGCACCCAAGAGCTCTGGGCTCAGACCACTAGCCCTGGAGAGTCAGGTGGAGCCAGGGCAGAAGGGACAGCCAGGCACCAGCCGAGAGTGCCAGCCGTAGGTGGTTGGTTTGGGTTTCACCATGGAGGGCCTAAGTCTGCTTCTGTGCAATACAGGTGACATATTTTTGTAGGCCAGGGTTTGGACACCACTCTGAGGTCAGTCACCTATTTTAAGTTACATAGCTCACTGCCATTGACTTCTGTTATAAGAAAAGTAGACTTAAATAGAAAACTTCATAAAAACTTAAACAAAAAAGCAAAAAAGTTTTCTGCTTGTGGATTCACATTAGTGAAGGTATTAAACGAGTCATCATGTGGCACCTTAGTTGTTTCACAATATTTTATTTTTACTGGTGGGTCAAATGAGTCAGCTGACTGAAGGCAGGATTTAAGACAATGGATGATTAGTGTACGGGTGAGTAAAAATGTATTCTGCATACCTTTCTGTCTCCAAATGTTATTTTTCCTTAACCTGATGCCAGACTCATTTGATAAAAAAGTGACACAGTTTTTGCTGAGTTGGCCATTGACAAATTCACCCTTAGGAAATTGTATTTTCTCCTCCCAGAAGAGGACTTGCAAGATATTGTCAATTTTAAAGGTTAAAATTTAGGGAAGAAGAGTAAAAGAATGTGCTTCTAAGCTCTTTCACCTTTTTATTTCCCTTGAGAAGAATGTGAAAACACAAGGTAAAGATGGTCAGTAAAAAATCTCCACAGTAGGTGAGGAATCCTCTTCAACTTCTACTGATATTTCTTCTTTCTTCAGTGAGAGTTCTGCTTATTCTCCATTTCCATCCCAAGATGTAACAGCTAAGAAAGGAGAAGAATCTCGGAAGTAATCTGAGCTACGTCTTTACCTTGTTTCAATCAGCACATCTCCAAATATGACAGTTCAGCTACTTCCTGAATTCTCACTGAAAAAAAAAAAAAAAGTAAACAAAACAAAACAGCACACTTTATTAACTTTATAGATTATTTTATTTTACAGACTTTTTACTATTTTGCTTTACAGATTTAATTCACACAATATTTAAAACCCTGCTTTCATTCATAGTATTTTCCTACAATTTTGTCTGATTATATGGTAGAGGACTGTCACTTTCAGATTGTAGCTTTATTTTCAGCAGATGTGAACCAGGGTAGCTCAATAGATGCATCAATTAATACTACATTTGAATCTTAGTCTGTGATCATTTTAGAGCTAGTGTTGAGAGGAAATAGGCTGAAGGGGGAAAAATCATAAAGTCTAAAGAGAGTTGGAACATTTTTCAGGTGGCCTTCTACCTAGTGAAATCAGACCTCTCTATATAATTTATAGGCAGAACAAGACACCTAAAAATGGGGTTCAAAAAAGCCAGTGTTTTGTGTGAAGTATTAACCACTAGGAAATGACAAAGAAATGTTCAGAATTCTGCTCTGCCATCAAAGGTTGTTAAACGAACACGGGGTTAGAGGAAAACACCTTCTTCCATTTCGGATTCACAGCTACAAATGACTCTTGGAATTAGTTTCATCTGTCAGCTTCATCTTGCAAACAGCAGAAGTGATACTCTAGGTATGTGTGAGATCCATGTCCATATATCTTTGAAACCCACTCTGGGGCAAGGAATTGTACCAACATTTTCCACAGTTCAGAAACGCAATAGTTCTCCTTGGATGGTTCTGAAATGGTGTTGAAATTCCATATCCAACTGGAACTGTTCTTTCTATATAAATTAAGAAAATATTAACTGAAATGGAGCCTGGAATTTTATCTCTCTAGTCTGCAGAGTTATTTTCTCAATGCTAATCTAACCCCTACATCTCTATTTCAGAAATCAGAAAAAGATTTGCACTTAAGCATCCCCTATCTTAACTGAATCCTTTAAGCACAAGGCTCTTGAAAATGGAGAAAGATACTCATGAAAGATGTTAGTTTTGTTTTAGGATCTACACTCAGATTGACATGTTAACTAGGTCAAGAACTCAGGCAGGTGCAATTCAGTGGCTTCGTTTACTCAGGATGTCAGACTATGAACCTCTATGTAACAGGTACAGATCAATGAAATCTTATAGATCTTATTGAAGAAGCCTAATCCATCTGAAGCCAGTGGTAATCCTCCCTATAACTCCAGTAAGCTTTGTACATGCCTGTGTCCATGTCCGCTACTCTGGGATGATGTATATTGCTAGTTTGTTCACTGCAACAATACAAAAATATAAAATCTTCTTATTGCAGTAAAACGTCAGTTGGTCTGCCTATACATCCAGTATGCTTTTCTTTGTNGTTTACAGAAAATTTCACCAAGCATTTGGCCTACATTTTAATTGGCTTCTGGAAGGTTTTTTTTTTTTTTTTTTTTTCCTTTTTTTTTTTTTTTTTTTGTAATGTTTCTCTATGGTGGTTGACTTTTAATAGTTTGATCTCTAGTAATTCCCTTCTTGACTTCAACAATTAGGGCAAAGGAAAGGAGGGAAACAAAAGAGGTATTTCTGGTGCCATATGCTGTGTGCTCACAGAGTAAATGTTCAGGATCCCTCCCCTTCCTCCTGCTGAAGGACCCTCTGATAAAACCAGTGCACATTTTTTTTTAATGTGATTCATGGTGCTCCTAAGATCCTACATGCTATATGTGTAGGCATCAACATTTTACAAGAAATCTTTTTTACACTTCCAAAGTCATAGTTTTCCATCAAAGATTTTAGCCCAAAGAGCAGTTAATAAAGCTGGATGACCTCTTGCTCTAGGATTTTTTAAGTCTCTTTCAGACTAAAATTAGATTTCCTTCTCTAGGAAGAGAAACAGGCCAATGTGTGACCCTTGAACTGTCAATCATCTGGAAGTAAAGCAGGGAACTGATTTCTCTCACAGCAGCAGAATGAAATGCTCCAAAATAATAATAATGTAGATATACATATTTATAAGCTCCTCATTATTAGTCTTTAGTATGATTATTCCTACCTGGCATTCAATGATAATTTTGGCCCATAGATATATACTTTGACTTAGTTCCATAAGATACTCTAATTTCAAATAAGTCATGCTTTAAATGAGTTAACCACTAATTAACTACCAGGTTTCAAATAATAGTCATCTATGGGGAATCATAATTGAATGCTCTAGTCATGTTTGACAGGTGCCTGTGTTATGTCCAGTGCTGTTTAACATTTCAGTTGATGAACTTGAGTAAAGTTAAAGCCATTGCTTGAAAAATATATGAATGGTACAAAATTGGCAAGAATGGTAAAAAATAAGAAGAGATTGATGAAGAAAGCAGTTGGCCTTCACAGATATGTATTTCAATACATGAAATGAAACTTATTTCTAGAAATAAAGATTGCAGACCATATATTTGCAGTAAAGAACTATACTGTGGAAATCAGTGGCTCTGTCAAAGTTATAGGCATATAGTTTGCAAGCAACTCAGAGTAAGCTCTGGAATAGTGAGCTAAGGAAAAAAAAAAAAGTAGAAAAAGAAAAATGAGAAAGCTTATTTGATCCTTGGCTGATAAACAGGAATGAGGGGGAGGAGGGACACCATTTTTCCTTGATGTGTAGTAAAACTGATCCTCTGCAGTTCTGGCAGCCATATGTTAAAATGGCAATTGAAAAATTAGAGAGGATGCAGAGATAGATGCCTTACCCTGAGAGACATAAAGAAGATAGTCTGGTTAGTTAAACAAAAAGCAGACTGAAAGGTAACTTGATTACAGCACCCAAAATCCCCTCATCATTTCTCACACCTCGCAGGTGAATAAGACAAGGCAAAAATCACCACCTGTTTTCCAGAACTCATTTTCCTCAAGCCTTTTATATTCACATGGTTAAAAGGCAGTTGCAGTTGCTCCTGTATTGCAGAATATGCCTCTAAGTCATACCTTCAGAGGGTAGGGGCAAATGCTGAAAAGTAAAGGGCTTTTTAATTTAGAGGTGAGAGAAATGAAAGAGACCAGTAGTTGGAAGAGGGAACTAGACAAATTCAAATGGGAAATAAGACACAGAATGTTAAGAAAGAGGGTGATTAGCTGTTGAAATACTTTGCCAAGGAAAGCAAGGGAATCTTTGATGTCTGCAGATCAAGTCTAGATCATTTTCTGAAAGAGATAATTTGGATAACTAAATGCTTGAGATTAATATTGGAATAAGGGGCAGAAACTTAAGGGCCAACACTATGCTTCAAAAGGTTGGACCAGAGATCTTTGGCTTTAGGTTCCAATTCTGAGAGACACTCTGACTTCTGTAGCAGAATGCAATTTCTCATGAATACAAAGAAAAAAATAATCATATCGTGAGTGGTAAGCACTGGAAGTGGTTGCCAAGAAGCCAGGGAATTTCCACCCCTGGAGACTTTCAAAATTCAGCTGGAAAATACCCTGAGCAATCTGATCTAATTTTGCAGTTGGAACCACCTTCAGAAGGAAATTGTATTCAATGATTTCCAGAGGTCTCTTCCAGTGTGAACTTTTCTACAATTCTGCATTTTTTCTGATGTGCAAGATGCTGAAGACATTTGATAAAATTTACATTTATAAAGAATTCCACAGTCTTCAGATACACTCTGTCTTGTAGTGGTATCCCATTTTATCTGTCTGTACAATGGGTATTCAGTACACCTTTTTCCTAGGTGTGTTCAAAGACAAAATTACACTTTGCGAAATCTATTGATAATCTATTGATGTATTGTATTGTTAAATGTATTGTTTATAAATATAACCTGCTTAAAAATGATGGAGAGCACCCAAATGAAATAATTGGTAATCCAATCTAGGTGTTGCTTTGATCAGGTTCACCATATAAATGTAGGTTTTGCTCATGTTCCTCAGTGCTCTCATATTCTGGTGCCAGATTGAGAACATGGCACCACCAGCTGTAAAGCATGTGGAAAGGATGTCCTTCATCAGGGCGAGCTGGCTCATTAGGCTTCACTTCAAACCCTACTGGAAGTTTGAAATGACTGTCATGCTATGGACACAGGAAAGAGCATATGTAAGAGAGGAATGTCGGCATCTCCCCCTTACAGTTAGTTCTCTTGCAGCCACCTTGCAGCAGAGCCCTGGTAATGCACCTCTTGATTAACAGCTTCTGGCCAGAAAACAACCTTTCACCACCAGTTCAGCTGCTGTGCTGCTTGCTGCTTTATTACTGTCATGTATTCACAAAGGAAAGCTTAGATTCTTTTTTTTTTTTTTCTTCACAGGATATTATAGGGAAATCATTGCTTTGCTTCTATCTCAAATTACTGAACAAAACCAAGGGGAACCAAAGGGGAGTCAACCAGTTTATCACACAGCCGAAGCAATGGTGACCTTGTCTGCCCACAGGTAGAGCAGCTAATTAGGCAGGGAGGTGCTGTGATTTAGTACCTATGTCTTTAGATTTTAATCTGATGTGAAGTGACATAATTGTATTGATCTCAGTGGTGATTTACACCACCTGAGAATATTACCATTTATTTTTAACTTTACTAAATTCCCTATCTGCTCTAGTATTGCTGATGCAAAGAAAATTAAAATACTCCAGATCAATCTAGTCTCCCAAAGTAACAATGAAACATTTATAACTGCAGTGAGAAAGGTGCACAGAAGCTCTTTTATTCTATCCCGCTCTTAAGAGTTAAGTGAAATTACTGAAGCATGTTCTAAATTTTATCAATTGTGACATATTTTATGCTGCTGGCATAGTATATTCAACAAGTGCATTAGGAAAGTGCTTAGCACTTTGTAATTACACTCGTATTTCATTTGAAGATAATTTAATGCTATTCTTTCAAAAGTCATCAAATTTGGAGCAGTAGTCTTGAAACAATAGGATATCATATTAAAAAAAAATAAGATCTAAAATGCTCTCCTATTTCTCTAATAGAATATAACTGAAATACAGTGTGCAACTTTCATTCATTCATTCAAAAAAAAAAAAANAAATTAGGTTTGCAGTCTCAGTTGTCTCAGGAAAAACATATTTTACCAACATTTCTGCCACATGGATTTTAAGTAACTAAACCATTGACATGACACATAGTTTTTGCATCTGTGAGGAACTTTCTGACTCAGCAATGTTACTGTGGACATGTGGTGACTTTAATAAAAAAATAGACCATTTCCTCTGTGAATATATATTTTTTATATTTAGCTATGCTTTGTGCAAGGCCTGAGAAAAGACTAGACAGTGCAGGTTTATCTGCATCAAATTTGGTGGGAATGCCACATGTACAAAATCAGGACTTTAGCAAGAAAGCAGCAAGCCTCTGTCTTAATAGGATGGAAGTTTTGAATATCAAGGGATTGGGGCCAATTAATGCAAGGACCAGTCATGGAGAGCCATGGGAATTGTACGGTGGAGGAACTGCTGGACTGGATCCTAAATAACAAAGGGAGAAGCCCTGATCTCACCAAAGTGAGGACCTGTTCTCTATGCAAGCCTCAGGCCAATAATGCAGAAGGTACGTGGTAGTCACCGTCTTGATCCAAAGCTGCTTTCAAGTCTTGCTGACTTGCTTCGGGGTGTGCACAGGCAGCTTGCACACAGCACAGCTCCAATTTGGTTGCAAAGTATAATTCCTCAGCACTGCAAAACGCACACAAAAAAGCATAAGTCTTTCACCACTTCAACATTTCAGACTGTATACAATGAGACATTACAATTAGGCTGCAAGTTCTTTGACACTGGAGAGACGCAACAAGTTTATTAATAACCTAGCTTCAGATGTGTGAGGAAAATCCAGGTAATGTGGTTCTAGTAGTTTAGGATGAACTTCTCTCTAGCTTGGGAGAGAGGCATACACTACCTCACCATTCAGGCTGTGTCTATTCGTCGTGCCATGTGAGAGATTTCTGAATTAGCTTTTTGCACGCTATTGTGCTACCAAGAAGTATTCGAGTCCTAGAAACAAAGCTAAGCAGCTCAGTCTAAGCATCACAGAGACACGTTTATGCTGCTGATGATTCATTGCTACCTGTGAGCATCTTTACACGGGGCTCTACTGGACAGGACAGAGCTACCCTTACTGGAAAACTGTCACTGCACAAAACCAGCAGATATGACAAAACATGGAGCACTGAGTTGGGGCAGGAAAAGAGAAAAAGTGTAATCTAACAGGTTTCACAGCTGGATTAGAAAATTGTTTTTAAAGGTTACAATTTAAGAAATTAGGCACACAATCTGGCCTAGTATTTGTTGTCTATGCCCAAAGTCTACAGCTCTGACCAAGTTCTGTTGTTTGGAGTGATATGATGAGAAGCTGAAGGACTGTCTTATTAAAACATCTTGTTATAATTAAGCTGAATACTGTAAACCTTAAAGGATTGATGCATGTTCACTATAGCTCAAGAAGTTCACCTAAACTGAGATTATAGCCCTTAGGTTATACTGAGTCCTAATAAAGTTTGTCTCATGTTTAATATATCACCATACACAGAAAGTACTGTGACTTCAGTTTTTTTAATTGAAGCTCTCAGTAGGTTTGCTCCATGACTCATCTTTACATTCTCATGCAGTGCAACAAAGAGTTACTTTAACTACTGTGGTTCTCCTGGGCTGGGAAAATTCACAGGTGAGTATGTCATGTTGTTTGGCATGAATAGTAACCAGACAGTTCCTTTGATTAGAATAATTAATCCTGCCTGCAAGTAGTGGTATTTTCCACAGTCTGCACCATTAAGTGGAAGCCTAGTTTTGAAAATTGATGCTAGTTCCCCAGTTGCATTCTTGGCTAAGGTTGGGCATGTAACATCCCACAAGGTCATTTAAGGGAAGGAAGTACCTCTTGTTTCCCAACATCATCAGTTCAGGCATGACCTAATTTTGCAATCTTACTCATATTGGGCAATTCCCTTGCATGTCATAGGATTACTTGCAATAGCTCAGGCTACTTGCTTTGAAGGACGCTGACCTTGAATCTAAATTATCTGCTCCCTAATACCCTTCACTGGAGGAGAGGAAACAATCTTTCACACAGAATTAGAAGAGGAAGATGATCTTGCAACAGTACATGATAATAACCTCCAACCACTTGTTTAATCAAGCAAGAGGTCAGCTCCCAAGAAAAAAAAAAAATTACATCCACAATATATCATTAACATTATATAATATCAAGCAAAAATATTCACTGCAGTGGAAGTGTAGAACATGGGGTTAATAGCCATTGCAAATGTTCTTTGCTGAATGCCAAACTAGCCCAAAATAAAGCACTCACTGTGCATTAAACGAGAGTATCTAATGGTGGCAACCAAGGGGTCAAATAACATTATTGCTTCAAGCTCTTATTCTGTGGATGCATTTTTGGCCTTGAATCCCTCTTTACAGTATAAATTACCAGCTTAAAGAGTACTTTTAAAAGCAATCCTTTGAACAGGAGTGGGAAGGGCATTTAAGCTGCTCCAAGGTCCCCATAGATACAACACTGGTAGAAGATGCCAGGGGAATGTACTAATAGCCCCCAGAAAAGCACTCTGATTGCCGTTCTCCCTGCTTCAGTTTTAAATTTCCCCCTCTCAGGCCATAAATGCACAGGTCAAGTCCACCTTGGCCACAGAGATCAAATATGTTCTCTGCAGCATTAACTTCAAGAGGGTTTTCATTTTTCAGACTTCTTTTTCTGAGGCTGCAATGAAACCTTGCTTTTTATTTTGTGAATTCTTTTAATAGAAATCTTTTTTCTAGGAATCCTTGGAGAGGGTTATTGTGTGTTACTGCTACTCCCTGGGTCAGATTTTCTCTTGTTGTAGTGATTTAAATGGAGCTTTGCCAGCTTACAGCAATAGAGGATATATTCCCATGAGCTTTACATCATGAAGTTTTATTGCTGATGTTGATTCCTAGGGTTACCACATACCTGAAGAACTCTGGGCAGAAAATCAAGAACTTCATATGATATTAATTCTTTTTGCTGCACGTGAAATTTTGCTGATTTCAGATATCTTCAGGTTTATATTGTCTACAAAGTGAACACTACCAGCAGAGTATCTCATATTACAAACACAAAGGAGAAAGTCTTGCCTTAATATTTTCTTGCAGTGAAATAAAGGTAACCTCTCTCTAAAACCTCTGATGAATTTAGCAACAAGACCCCATGTAGCAGAGCCAGATTTTATTAATCCCATTTCTCCTCTAATATTTTCCAACACAGACTGTTGTAGGTCACATATTATTCCTCTACTGACTGTTCTAACATATTTGTTTCTTATAGTAAAGCTTCTTACAACAAAGACTGTACAAATAGAAAACAATTTGGATCAGCTTTTCTGAAAATATTTTAGATTTGGTGACAGACATAGGAGTATTTATCTCTAGGAATATGAATGAAATAAATTGTATTAAATTATTAAATTAAATCTTCTATTAAAGTACAAGAAAAATCATGTTGTTTCAGTTAATGAAGTAACAAGAACAGTTAACCTTGTAATGAATTAATGAGTTGTGGTGGAAAGGTTTGTAAAGTAGATAATGAAGTTCTAGCAGCAAGTGTCCTTGAAAGACATCAGTGAGGCTAGTATACATTTTCTAGGGTATTTGACAAGTTAATATTTGATAGCATTGCATGTGTAACGATACTGTAGAATATATATGAAGTAACTGTTTTGTTACCCAACAAGATCTGTTAAGCATTGTGTAAAGTGAGCATGCAGTCAAGGGGTAAGTCTTCCAAATGTGTATGTGGGTGAGGTAGCTTGTGAAAAGAAAGCCCAACAGATTTGAGGATTTGGAGAAGAATCTGTGGCCCTGAAAATAAATCTGATAATTTTCCTTCATTTGCTCCAAGCCAGAGCAACTTATGGTAACAAGCTGCTAAGATTTTCTTCTTAGAATACTTGTGCATGTGCTTAGAACTCAAGTGACAAATTTATGGCTTGTTGGCTTTATCTGGAAAGAATACAGCACTTCCTACATTAACTTTAATGCAGCTGTTTACAAGAATGAACCTAATTAAAGCTCTATTATTTCTATGGCCTTTATATTATGTTAAGGTAAGCAGTCATTATCTAATTTGAGCTAATTTAATATCAGACCAGAGACACTGGTCCTTAAAATCCCTAAATCCTTTACTGCATCACACATATTCTAGTTTGAGGGAATTTTAATAATCCCCTTCTCGCAAGGAGGATAATCTGCATTTTACTTCATTATTACACCCAGCTACCTTTGCTATATCCTCTGAGTGTGTTATTCTCCACGCAGGGAAGGGTCTACAGCCTTCAGCCCTGTTTATGCTCTCCTTTTGAATAAAGTAACACTAATTCTCTGTTTGCTGGAAGTCTTTAATCTCAGTTTGGATAAGTATCAATACCCCAATAGAAAGCACATCCTACACAACCTTACAATGCAGGAAAATCCATAATTCAGTTTTTCTCCTGCTCTCTGAGTATTCATCAGACCCCAACAACCCCCCAGCATCTTCTTTGGCAACCGTTCAGCAGATCACATGTGATTCCTTTTTCTCCCTTTTTGAGTCCTTGGTGCTGCATTATCCTTGTGAGCACTGCCAGCTCACAGTCTTCTGAAGAAATGCCCTGCAGTCACTTTTGCCCATTCAGTGGGTGTTTACTGGAACCTCGCTTCCAAATATGGCTTCCTACGGGAATGTTCTTCTAGCTTAGGAGAGATCAAATATGAGGTAAAAGAGGCCTTAGCTTATAAATTATTCTTATTTTTTTCATTACAGGTTTGTGTTCCTCCTGCTGCACCACTTGGTTCTAACATTACAACAACAACAACAACAACAAAAAAGTATCAGGTGGAATGCTCATATGAAGTGATTCTGTGACAAAGGTAACTTCTGCATGGCCAGTCGTCCATCATGGAGACCCCTCAGGCTTTCTATTTATATACCATACAGCTTCTGGGAATTTCAGACAATGACTAGGAAAGATCCTATACAGTGCATAATTTATAGGAAGGAGAGAAGAAACCAGTCATTTCCCCTATCTGGATCTAAGCAATCCACAAGCTTTGTCATTTGTGAATATCTTCATGTGAGGGTTTGGAGCTGAGCTGCATTGTAACACTGAAGGATGTTGCATCAGGTGTGGAATTTCCAGCTTGGCTGTTGCTGCCTGTTTCCTGCTCTTTTTTATTATTATTATTTTCTCCTGAATTTGAGGTTTTTGAGGGCTGACATGTAATCCCAAAGCCAAGTTCTGTTTTACTTCTTGGTTTGCTTATGTGCTCGGTTGGATTTTTGCCCTTTGCTTGCATTGCGTGGATGCCGGATGTTGGCATTCAGAGAGACTGTATTGTCTGCTCTATGGTGATTGATGGGATGATTCATGGAATTTCAGCTGTTGCAGGGGGAACTTGAGAGGAAGGGTGTCATTGCTCATCATTGTCTTTGTTCACCTCCTTGAACACTTGGTTTTAAGGAAGCAAAGCAGGTATACTTTTGTTTAAGTTGTTTCTAATACTTTCTTAAGAGTAAGAGCATGTTGACCTCACATTTGTTTTCCTTTCTTCAGTGTTTCATGAGGAAGTGCTCAAAGTGTTCATAGAAGAATCTGATGATACTTTTGTCAAAGCAGATTAAAGGAAAAGGTCTGGTTATGACAATGATAGGTGCAGAGATCGGAGCCCACTTTCTTGTTATTTGAGGACATTAAATTATTTCATAATGACTAATGTGTTGTAGGAAATTTTGAGCAATAATGCTGACATGTTTATTATACAGAATTAATATTTACAGGGTGCTGAATGCTATCACTACAGAAATAAGCAAGAAAAGCTTAAAATGTTTGTAGTGCTTATATCGAAACACACTTCACTATTTCTCGGACAGAAACTGAGGTATGGAGACAAGATCACCTTGCTTGTTCAAAAGCACTCAGCAAATATATTTTAGAGACAGGTTTCACAAGTCCTCATAGGGGATCTCCCTTGGCTCAAGTGTAAATGAATACGCGGGGCAATATGCTGCAAAGAATAGGACTTGAAATGTAGAGAGAAGATAGATAGATATATTAAAATGTATTCGTTCTTTCGTTCTTTCGTTCTTTCATTCTTTCGTTTTCTCTTTCTTTTGTTCTCCTTTCATGTGATGCACATATGAATTCTTCCTTGTTCCCTTTCCTTTCCTTTCCTTTCCTTTCCTTTCCTTTCCTTTCCTTTCCTTCCTTGTCCTTGTCCTTGTCCTTGTCCTTGTCCTTGTCCTTGTCCTGCAGAACTGCTTATACCCTGTGGTTACTTCAGTGATAGGGTTCAGCTGGCCTGACATATGACTTTCCTGCTTGTTTTCTTTGCTATCATATTCTTTTCGCAACTTACTGATCATTGTGGGTGGGATTGGGAACACAGCAAAGGAGCTGTGTTTCAGCTGTGGCAATCCAAGGAGTGGGATGGCTTCCACATTTTTTGTCTATAGGGTCAGATTCATCTCCCTTAGATGCCAAACATCTCAAAATTGAACATGCAAGTCTGAGATACTCATTGTAGCCTTTCTTCACAGTTACTGGAGAGAAATAGGTTTATGTAGGGGGTATTTACTTGCTCTGTCTTGGGGGCCTACTTTTATCCACTCTCTATAAAAGGAACTGAGAGTTATGCTGGACATAAGCATGTGAGAAAGTTAGCTAAGTCAGAGCAAGTCAATCCACTTCTGCTTTTTTCATCCCCTCACTAAGGTTACACCCCTGCCCAAAGCATCCATTTTTTTTTCCTTTTGAGCTGGTGAGCATGTGAGAGGGGAGAAGGGACAGGGCAATTTCAATGACAGACTTATAACACTGTTTAACACTGGGAAAGGTAGTGGCAGGAGTCTGCAAGTTTGCTTTTCAGTCCTTGCACAGTCGACAGGTTGCTCTCTGCATCCTTCTTGCAGTCTTTTGCTTCTCAGCACATGCTACTGCTTTATTCACAGGGGAAATGTGACTGGAAATGCCAGCTCGAAAATATCATGCACAAAAATCTCCTGCCTCTTTGTGTCTATGCTGGCTGCCTGTGACATCTCACTCGTTGCCCTTGTAGCTCACTGCTGTTTTTTTCTTGCAGTCATGCTAACTGAATTTACATGCTGCGGTGTTTCCAGGACCACTGCTGTCCTTCACTTGCCCCAGTGGCACTACTCAGAGCAGGAGGAAATAGAAATGTTGCAGCTGTCATAGCTGCCCTTGCTGCCTGATCTCTGGAAAGGGAACCGCATCAGGCATTAATTATCCTTATTTCCTCTCCTTATTTTATCCTTCCTTCTCTCTCCCTCTGACCTTTTTAAATGTTAGGGAACTCTGATTTCAGTCTGTCACTCACCTCTACCTGTCCCTGGTTGGAAAAAGACGCAGAAAAATCACAGATGCCTTCTGTGGCAAGAGACCAAGGCTATAGTGGCACAGACTCTGTCCCTTCATTGCTGTGCTGTTTGGGAAGCATGAAGCCTGGGAAGATTTCAGTCAGAAAATATCTATAATGCCCTGACAACACAGGGGTAATATAGGCCATTACACTCCTCTTCACTCCCTAAGTGCTGCACTCCTGGAAATGTAGGACATAGAATTACTTTTTTTTATTTTGTACTTTCTGCTAGAGGTCAAGGCTATGTTTTACTGTGTAATCCTGGGCAAAGAACCATACCATGGCTCAGAAATACCAGTTTCTAGCTCTGTTACTGGTTTACCTGGAGAACAGGTCCCTAATGTCACCTATATCAAAGTGTTATAAAGGTCTGAAGTTAGATACAGGCATGGAAGCATCTGATCAGCACAGTACACACAGCATAGGTATTGCCCAGAGCACACCAGCTCCTTAACATGTACTCCAGCTTATGAAAGGCAGTGTGTAATACACCAAAGCTGAAAGGAGCCTGGATTTGATGACCTGCAGGGAGATCCCTTTCAGTTTTAAGACCCAGTGAATGATAACGGCTTTGCATAAATTTACAGAGATCTTTTTATAGTGAAGAAGGGAAAGCAGCGTGAAAGTGCACACTGTGAAATGTCATCAGGGATAAGTTACCACTGCCATTTCTGGAAGAGAAAGGCTGCTAGCAACCCAGAGAGTGTAGAAAACAGGACAAGTGGGAGGGTGTCTGATCCATTGAACTTACTCGCTGCCTTATGAATTGTCAGTGCTTTCTCCTCCCCACCTCCTTCTGCTTCTGAGTGGTTTACACGTTAAGACTTGCATGGTAGACAGTGAGAGTGATGTAACCACTTATCACTCATCTCTTGACTGTTGTTTCTCCAGTTTCTCTTTTGAAGCTTGGCTTTCCATTTCTGCTAGAGAAAAATCAAAGTCTAGACAAAAGCAAGGTAAACAGTAATGCACCATGAGAGAGGTCTTTCTAGTGATTTAAGCACAGTAACAGGCTTTGAATTAGTTATGCCCTTTCAGGAAAAATAATTGAGTCTCTTTGGACAACTTAATAAAGATGTCTACTCACTTCATATTAGAAACAAGAAAGTACAATGTTAGTTTGACTGAAAAATGAAAAGGATAATAATAAGGAAAATATGTCCTTAAATCGGTGATACTATTCAGGTATTCGGGTTTGGCCTACTTATCTCAGAAAACAAAGGACACAAGAGAATGCACAGCAAAAGGCCAAAACACATTAACAGGGGCATGAGAAGAGAGGAAAGGAGACAGATGCTTCGCGTTCATCTGACATTTGGAAAATCCCAGTGTAGAATTCTTCAAGTAAATTAAATGAGCAACAAAAACTACCCCATAAAGATGTTTCCCTTCAGTTCCTCAGGCTGCCCAAAAAATCAGCTAACACTGTTCTCTAAAGTACTATCTAGGCATTCCCTAATAATTGTTAAAAATACATTAACTATACCACACTCTGTCCATGCACAGATCTCTATATTTTCTCCTTGCTGTGTGGACCAAAGCACTTGGTAACCTTTGTAGCATCACCACTACCTCTAGTATCATGGAAAAGCCACACAGTGAGGAAAACCAGGCCAGAGACAGAGCTGAATAAGAAGGACCAAGGAGACCTGTCCTAAGTTCGAGATGACAGAACAGACCAAGGTCTATTCACCCTCTGTGACTCCTCTCCTTAACTGGTGCCCTCTGAAGAGCTGGTGCCCTCTGTGCTGAGATCTGGATAGGCAACAAGCAGTGGTTAAAGCCTTTTGGTCACAAAGCTCTTACAAACTACCATGACCATGGTGTCCTCAGCTTGTAGTATCTGTGCTGTGGATCTTCCCCAAGATCTTCTTCAAAAGTTGGTTTTCACCCAATGAAAAATGGTTTCCCTGACAAAGAATAGTAAGGATCAAAAATAAATATCCCCTGTCTGAATAAGAATGGCTTTTTTTTGATTAAAGCAGGAATAGAAAATTTTAAAAGCTCTTAGTTAGTTCCCCATGTGTCTGTAGTTGGTGAGTTGGGAAAAGGGAGGGAGAGAGGACATCTTGTAACTTCTTTTGCTCTGTGAGCTTGGGGGTGTCCTTCATACCAGGCGGCAACACTTCAGCAGGGAGTGAATGAAGATGGGAGCATATTTATTTCCTTAAATCCTGGCATCTGTCCCTGCATCCTTTCCTCAGCTGAGGGAGTAGTCATGGAAACAGCCAAGGACAGCCTTGCTCCAACAGCAAAGGTTTGGTCCCTTCTGTGGGGCGAGGAGAGACACATAGAAGGGAAAAATGTGGTCCAAGGTGACAGGGTCATCCTTGGATACATTTAACAAGTGTCATCAAATCTTTAATTTCACACAAAACTGAAAGGAATAGGAGAGTCCTAAGTTTAGTGCCTCCTCTAAAGGAGGCCTGAAGCAATACTGCTGGTTTTGCTTTATGTGAGAAAATGTTCAAAAGAGCTGTTGCAATCTATCATACCAATAACTCACAGACAAAAGGTGCCTAATAATATGCATTGACACAACAGCCTATAATGGCTATGTGGGGACCATTACATTTATTATACCAATGACCCATAGACTGTGGAAACATTTATTTCTTTCCACAGAAATCTTTACTATTCTTTTAAGTACCATGAAAAGATGAAATGGGAAAAGAACTGCCATATTCAGCATGCTAAGAAATAAAAGACATTTGAACTACTTTCTATTCAGTCCTTGTTCACTTCCTTAATAGGAACAATTAAAGAAATATGCCAAAGTATCTGAGCATATATATCTGGCACAGATAACACCGATTTCTGTATTCATATCTTTTAAAATGAGGTGACTGAAAGATAGGAGTGATGTACATATCTTTGACCTTGCCTTTGCTAATATAAACATACAGTACAGTGTAAGTATCGTATATTTTAAAAAATCCTTGCACAGTTTTCCCCAGGGAGTGCAGAATGAATAGAAAGACCTACACATGACAGATGCTAATCATGTCACACTTGTGTGCACCTTCCAGATACTATGGTGATGAGGCTGTTTAAGTCTCCAGACAGAATGAAGCATGGACATTTGTGCTGAATAGCCTGACTTTTCACAATTTAAAGATGACCCCTCACATATTTTTTGTATAGGTTTGCTATGTTAATATTTATACAGGGAGGTATTAATAAACAGTGGCCTTTCATAAGTAAGTATTCAGCAAGTAAAATCCATTGTCATTTATCAGTGGGAAGGGAAGGTATAATAGATTTCAGCATTTTAAAGTCTACTCACACATGGTTTAATTTATCAGTTTTCCCAGGGGCCAGAAGCATGGATTTATATCTCCTTGTGATGAGGTCCTTGACTGTAAAATAGCTGGCTGTACAAGTAAAATAATGTATAAATGATTTGAATATAAATAAATATTACAGAGTAAACATAGTGATTAGAACCAAATAAGAGTCCTGTTAACTTTAATTCTGCCTCAGGATGCAGGCATTGCAACACAAAATTAATTATCTGATCAGAACTGATTGGGTGATCAGTTTTCACATTGGACTGTACTGAGTTAAAAAAGGATCCTTGTCAGTGCTTGCATGGTCCATTCATAATTGCTACAACATCCTGGAGTAAATAAGACTGGGGACTGCTAGGATAGCTGAAGTTACTGTCATCGGTATTGTTGCAGAAATATTACATATTCATGCAGATGGCCCAATATCCTGAACACCAACAATGCTTAGAGGAGAAAACCTTCTTCACCTTTAGCTCAGGATGGCTTTTTGAGACAACCTTAGCTTAGACCACCTGTACATCATATTGGTTTCTGTGACACGTAACATCCATCAGCGCCCCTTCAGGAAGGTGACTCGTCAGCCCAATGACAACCGCATGGTAATGCAACAAAGAGACCTTGGGCACATTGTAGTGAACCCACCCTTTCACCCTGCAGGTGTATCACCCTGCATGTCCTGAAGTGAGCCGAACTGTAGCATGAACTCAAGGCTGCGTTCAGATTAAGAAAAAGGTGCGGCTGAGAAATAAGGAGCAGATATTAATTTCAGGTAAAGTGTCCTGCCAATGTAGAAGGTTTGTCTAAAAAGAGATCACCTCTTCCGTCAGAAACATTCCTATGGCTTCCAGTCATGTTGGAGTCTAAAATTGTTTTGTGAAAATGGTCCAGCCATAACAATACTAAGAGGTCTGTTCACTCCTATTTCCATCACCAACTTGTTCCATACCCGCAGTGACTACTCACTGCCCTGGTGATACCTACTGTTCTTCAGATAATAACGCTATTTCATAATACCAGTAGTCTATTATTAAGGTTGTCTAATCTGCCAGAAGGAAAACTGTAAAACTAGCAGTGAAATGAGTAGCTTAAAGTCCCAGGCCACATCTAAGAAAAGTTTGGCATTAGAAACTTGATTGGAAGCCTTCTAACCACAAGTATCTTGGCTTCCTCCTAGACTCTGCTTTCCTTTATAAAAGGAATGAAATTCCTATCTACCTCAGCGGGTGTTAAGAGTCTGAATTTTTAGGTCCTCTGATGCTACATGAGGGCAAAAATACAAGCTGAGTCATGAATGTAAGCAAGCCTAGACTTTGATTAATCTGTATTAGAGCAGTATGGATTATTTTTAGATTTCCTATCGCTCATCTTTAAACAGCTCTTTAACAAGTATATAAAACTCACTTTTAACTAATCCATAAATGACAGTGGGTTCCGGGGCTCTCCTCCTTGCTGAATCAGGCCAAGGATTACTGTTTTTCTTCATTACTTGGGAAATAGTAACAGAATGTTGTCCAAAACTCTTAGTTTCTTCACTGATTGACATAAGGAACTATGAAAGATTTTTCCAGTCTCTGCTTTAGAACAGTAACACTTTCAGGAAAAAAAAAAAAAGAGAGAGAGAGAGAGAGAGAGAAAAACAATATCTTAGGTGTTTATTCTAAGGTCAATTCTCTGCAAAAAATAAATAAATAAATAAATAATAATAAAGTTAATTGACTTGGGGTAGTAGGAGAGAAAACAGCATTCAATGGCCTAGAAGATCTAATGATGTTAGTAATAATGCATGTTTTCCTTGCATTTTAACATAATTTTTGATCCATTAAAATTTTCCATCAATATCATTATTTCTCTCAAATTTAGAGGAAAAAGTTAGTTTCTGTGAAGCAATTATTCTTGCTTCTTCATTGTGTAATAGACTTTTTTTCTCTAACCTCAACTGAACTTTAACTAGAAGCTGAGCCTAAAGCAAGGGTCCCAGCCACTGTCATGATGAAAAACTTCACACAGTTAAGTTCTCTTTGTACCACAGCCTCTCCTTGGCAGACCCTTTCCAACCCCTATCCACCTGGATGTGTCAGCTCAGCTTAGGCTGAACCTTGGACCTGGCTCCAAGCTGGTGGCCACACCAAGACATTCTTACAGACAAGTTCTTTACTTCACCCTTCCCTCTGCCATCTACTTTCTGGTCCCTCTCTAGGCTATCTCTTTACATCAGCCCTAACCCTAACTCTAACAGTACACCTAAGTAGGAAGTTCTTGCAAACAAGTTCTTGTTGCAGCCTATGCTTTCCTTTGTCAGTCATTTTGAAGACACACTCCAGCTAGACCTGTAGGATCTCTTTCTCTCAAATCTAGCAGTAAGCTTAACTATTGGCTGAGCCTTGTGCATAGCATCCCAGGCAGTGCCTTCCCAAAAGATCTCAGAACAAAGGACTTGTATTTTCATTCTGCCCTTTCTTTTGACAGCCCCTATCCAATCCTGACAATGACTAGATTTCTCAGTTCTCTCTTTCCTCCACAGAAATTCTTAACCAGTCCTAACGCTAAGTTATATAAGTCCTAACGCTGGGTCCCCAAACCTGTGTCCAGATTTTTTTTTTTTCCAGCAAACTCTCATGGCAGCCTATTCTTTCTCTTTGAAGCCTCTTCTCAGCCCCACTCCAACTGCAGCTACAAGCTCTCTCTTTCTTTCAACTTTAATAATAAATATAAAAATAGGGTGAACCTTGGACGACGTCATATGGTCAGTGTCCACATCAAGAAAGTCTCTAGGACAAGTCTTTCAGTCTTTACAGCTTACACTTTCTTTTGAGAGGTGGTTTGCCATCCCCCTCCAAGTGGAGCTCTAGAATCTTTTTCTCTCTCAACACTAACTTTGAAACTAAACCTAACCTTAACCTGAGCTTCAGAAAAGACCAAGAAACTACAGCTGGGACCAAAAAGATCTCATGGAGAAATTGTCCTGCTGTCTTATCATTTTGCTTTCATAGCCCACTTTTCACTCCCTCTCCAAGGGAAGCTCATGCCTCTGTCTTTCTCTAACTGATAAATTTAAGCCTTAACCTAAACATAATTCCTATGCTGAGCTTCAGCCCAGGCTCCCCCAGCCAGTGTCCAAACCAAAAAGTTATTGTAACCATATTGCCTTTGCTTCCCACACCTTCCTTTGGCATCTCCCTTCCAACTGCAGTCCTGTGATCTCTCTTTCCCTCGCCCCCAAACCTTGTCCTAGCCCTATGTCAAATAGCAGCAGCTTTACAGAAATCCAGCACAACTCTGATGCTCATTTTCAGCTTTCATTCCATGCTTTTATCATTTTTCACTACTTATCTTCAACTTCCGAAGATAGAGAGGGGAAAAAAAAAGTGGGAGGGATCATTGGAAATGGGTCAAGATTTAATGTTCACAAGACTCCGTATTCTATGATTTCTTTAAAGTGCAGGCTATGCTATATATATACTTCTATCCCAAGAATATGCGAACTGCTTGGATTTTCATAAGCACATAAGACTTCTGTAAACATATAGAGATTAGGCTTGGGTAAAGCTGCACCTTTGAAAAATGTCCTGATCTTACAGCCCTTTGAATCATTATCATATTAACAATTCACATAGTTCTAATAAACTGAGTAATTCATGGTTTTCTGAATGTCCTTTCTGGTTCCCATTAAAGTCAATGTCAGTTTTGCCTTTGAATTCAATGAGAATGCTCAGCTATGACAGCTATTAAGTATCTCTCCCACTGTTACAGTAATGAGCAAGGCTACAATAAGTGAGAGCCATGTCCTGAAGAGCTAAAATCGCAGAGGGAGAAAATATTCAAAAAAATGTGATACGCTCCCATTTCACAGATGGGGGAAAAATCAAAGAGAGATTTATAGTGTGTTTACACAGATGGGTGCAGCCAGAATCAGCCACGATGCAGAAGCCTTATTACTGCGTTAGTTCATTGTGAGTGAACTAATTAGGATTTTGACAGTCTTTCTTGGGTGAATCTAGTTGTGGCCTCTTCAAACTTTACTGCCACCAGCTGTCTGCTTTGCACTTCTACCAGAGATTACTGCCCCTACATCTGGCTCAGCAGATGTGCTCTGGCATCAGCTGCTCCATTTCACAGTTCAGCTTCAACCCCACTGAAAGGAGGCATATACTAAGATATGGAAATGTGAGCTGGACTGGTGAAGACACAGGTATGTGTCTGTGCCTATCCAGCTTGCTGCTGGGGCAGTGACTTCCAGTGTAGGTGTGGGAGAGAGACAGCAATACCTGGAGACTCCTGAAACAGAGGATGTGTCAGCATGGGGACTTTGGGGCATGTGGGTCCCAGCTGGCAGCTGGCTGATGTTCACTGTCTCAGAGCACAGGCAGAGGAGCTCCTGCCTGCCTGCTTCTACCCTCTTGGACACACCTAGAAATATTGTCCAAGGTGACATTGACACTATGGCAGAAACCCAGTTCCAATAATGCTAGTTTCCAGAAGACCTTGAGATCCTGGAAAACAGACCACACTGAAAGGATGGATTTACAGGATGAGAAGAATATGTCTAAGATCCCTCTCTCTCCCCTGTTGGTATACATATGTTCAGTGGCTTGTGTATCCATTTAGTAGTGAAGCCAATCACACTGTAGTTGTATGCAGACCTGTATTTTCACCATCCTTTATATCCCTAACTATTTTTCTTCCAAGGTTGAATTCTGAATGGTGGGAAGGACAGCAGTCTTTCATGAAGAGTTCAAATTCCCTAGGAACTCCTTTTCTACAGAAGTTATTTATACATTTGCAGGGCTCAATGTGATATCGAGTCTCCTGGGCAAGGTTTGTGAGATTTTGTGGGGGTGTTTTGAGGTAGAGAATGAGAGAGAGAAGGGGGCAGCTCCATTTGTTGCCTCTTAAAATGAAATCCTGGGATTCTGAGGTTTTATAATTATGCTTTATACATATAAATTGCCATAGCTTTGGTAAGAGGTGCCAACACTAAATATCTTTCCCCTCATTTGGAGTGAGTGCATATTTTCTGTCTTTTCCTTACAATCCCAGAAAGACTTGCTTCACCTCACACTCTTCTCTCCACACCACCTGTTTACTTTCAGATTAACCACAGCCTCAGCTTTAGCTCACACATATTTCCTGCAAAGGAATCAGGAATAACTCTCACTCCAGTGAGCCAAATAATAAGGAAATTCTCCTGCAAGTAATTTTCCTTTTCAAATCTGAAATCTCCCTATTTCAGTCCGGAGTTGGCACAAAGGCCTGCTTTCTCCATTTGTATTAGGTCTTCACATTGTAGCACTCAGAGGTGGCTCCAAACTGCAATAATCTGCATCCAGGGCGAGCCTCCCCAGAACTCACAAAATGGTTGGGTCTGCAGTTATGGTCCTTCTATCATGAAGAACATTTTTTGGACAATTCACTATCTTGGACTTTTGATATTCGTGTTCATTTCTCACTTGAACCACAAGCTACCTCATTGATCTCAGGGAATTCACACGATACTTCTGTGACTCACCTTGTCATCCTGCTTATCTATTTATAGCATAAACCCATGGGATAAGAGCCATCCCTTCCTATCTGTACATAACGTTTTGTTACACCTTGTCTGCAACAACGCTGACCTGCCCTCTGTTAAAGCTTTGTATTAAAGCTAGTGACTTGACTACAATAAGGGCTCAAGAAGAATACTTACATGTTTACTACTTTCTTTTTTAACTACTTTTGTACCTCAGCTCCTATTTCCTCCATCCCTTCCCACAACATTATCCTTCAATTTCTTCCTGCAAGACAATAATGTGCCTGAGTCTGTAATGCATTATCTTCTCATAAAGGGTTATGTAATATTTTATATGCAGGATGCTGTATGAAAATAAATTGCATTACTGTACTGTATTAGGAAACTTTATCATAGACAGAAGGCATATTGCATCCTGTTTTTCTTGGAGGCTGAAACAATGAAACAGTATTAGAGATGGATGTACACATCAGACGTTTGGGGGAGGGGGCCCTGGGATATTTGTCATTTAAGTTGCTAAATTCCTTCATTACTTAATATTCTAATTAATTCACAAACAGTCTAGATACAGAGTATTTTGTCTGGATTGTTTTTTGTTTGTTTGTTTGTTTGTTTTGTTTTTTTTTTCCTCCAAGGACTGAGTAGTGCTGCTGAGAGATGCCACAAAACAATGTAAATTTACTACAAAGTAAACTACATAGGATTGGCCATCATGTCTTGATTCTACATAGCTTACCCTGCACAAATACCAATATGTCTTCTATTAGGTGTTTTATTTTATCTCCAATTAGTCCAAATATATTAATTACCTACTGATAATACCTTTTACCTTCCTAGCAATGAAGACAAGCTTTGAGATTTTCAAGGCTCAGCTTGTTCTAAGATGGGGTGGCTGTGCTTGCCCCAGTCATTTTTATGTCTGTCTGATAGAAACTAGCCAATCATCTCAGCAAAACATCTGTACATAGGTACAGCGTGAGACTCAGTCCAACAAAAAATGACAAGAGAACTTTATGAATTTGATCATATGAAATACTGAGCTATTAAAAAGCCCAAATCCATGACAGCCAATGTTATTTAAGAGATCGTACAGTCAAGGTAAGGCCTAAAAACCATATGTCTCCCTGCCCTTGTGGCCATGTAAACACAACATCAATAATCTGCAAAAGTTTCTCTTTCATACTCGACAAACGGCCAATCATAAATGAATCTTAGCAGGTTGCACTGGCTTTATTGAAGACTCAGATGTCCTGTAACTATATTGACCTCTTGCTATAATTCAGGTGGCTCATAAATACTCCCCCTCTCTGCATTGTTTGCTCCTGTGAATGCTGAAATGACTGAACAGACTCCAGGTGAAAAGTCTGTTGGAGTTTTGGCTGGGTAAAACTAGATCGGAAACTTCACTAAATGGAAAAAGCTGTGCCTGAGTCAATGAAGCTTCACCTCTTCACCCTGGGTGAGCATACCTGAATGGCTCTTTTCCTAACACCACACTTGCTTGGTGAAACTAATGAGTCTCCAGACTAAATGCTCTGTATTTGATACACAGTGATGTTTTCTGATTATTGACCTGTTAGTTGCTTAGCAGTGATGTGGTCTAGATGCAGTTAAGGATTTCCTCCAGCACCTGAAATCCTTGCAATTCTTTGGCTGTTGGGCTGATGTTGGTTAGTCTCCTAAGGTTACCAGGAGATTTTACATCATTTTAAGTCTTCCATGTGTAAGCCTAGTTGTTGTTTGCTTATATGCTGGTTCTTTTTCGGGCAAGCGTGGGAACTGAGTTCTTTTTGCAGGTGCAAAATAAGCACAAACAACATACAAACAGATGGTCCAACATCCTTTTCCCCATCTTTATTAGAGAAAGGCATTTGCAGACAGCCATTCTTCCAAAACAATTTAGACAAATGCTTTCAGTCTTGAAAATAAGCCACGTACTCAGCACACACACCTAAAGGACAAACGGATTCAAATAACAAAAATAAATAAATAAATAGGTAAATAAAACAACTTTATTGATTTCTTTAAGCTACATTTCTGGGAGCATTAGGTGTAATCCTTTGTTGGTAAAGGTCCACTCCTAATCATGCAGATTGTATTTGTTCTTGACTCCAATGCACACATTTTTTTTCAATTATATTTATCTATCTATCAATATGTATGTACACATATAAACATGTATTTTTAGCTTTTTGTACTTCAGCAGTAATAGAAGATCCTAAACTATGCTTGTCTGAGAGTTCAGGATGAGCAACTGGTTCTAGTCTGAACATTTTTCTTTCTTACTCTTCACCTTCTTTCTTTTCCATTCCTTCTGTTCCATGGCTTAATGGTGGACTAGGTCATGGTTTAATGGTGGACTAGGCAGTGCTAGGTTAAAGACTGAAGGAGATGATCTTAGAGGTCTTTTCCAATCTAAATGATTCAATGATTCTACGATTCCACTACCAGTATCCAGCCACAGTTTTTACAGCAGGTCATTTGGTCCTTTTTTCGCTAAATTCAGTAAACTCAGGACAAACCTCTGGAATAAGTTTCTAGGTTTTTTTTGGCTTGCTTGTTTTCACTCCAGTTCCAGCTGTGAGCTGGGGTCAGGGCACCATCATCAGCTTGAGTCGTGTTGAGCTTGCAGCACGTTGAGGGCAAGGGTATGCTCACCTTGGAGCATTAGGAATCACCATTTTAGAAAAAATTTCCCCTGAAAAGCTGGATCCAGCTGCTCACCCTCCATTTATAAACCTACTTCTGACTTTTTAATCCCAACACTTTCCTGCCAGATCTGAAACGGATCTGACAGTTTCCTGGGATTACAGATTGTTGAATGTTAGAGATCTTAGACTAGTTCCCTGGTGAATTCAAAAGTATTTTCTTCATGTCCCTGATTTTGTAGAAACTGTAGCAGCAAGATTTGATAACTGAGTATCTCACACCTGCTAAAATCTAGTGGTGGATGTTGATGAACAGAATAGAACATTGTTGTGCCTACAGCATAACAAAACACATTTCATGACTGAATCATGAAGTGTAAGTATCACTAGATACAACAGGAAGATTTTCTTTGAAATATCTTGTTCATCATCAGACTTAAGATTCCTCAGTTTCCTTCCTTTAACACAACTTAGAGTTTGTTTGCATAGAACATACATGTATTTATTTATTCATTCAGGTTTCTATGGGAAATTTCATGCATTCACTGTTACAGGAACATAGGTTACTAATGATGGTACCGCTTTTGCTTCCTTTCTGTGGTAAACTGCAGACTGGAGGACTTCTTACTGGGAGTAGTTGTTTAGTAAGAAGATTTTGCATTATTCAAAACAATATTTCTATTCAGCAACTGTGATTTAGGAAGCTCTTCCAAGCCTGTTGTTCTGCAGCATGGGAATATTACACACTTTTTAACAAATTGAAACATTACTTCTGTAAAAATAAAATATCAATAGATCTGTTATCTTACCATTCTTTAAAGATCAGCTTTTGCTGCTTTCATGGTAAGCGTATTTCTACTTGAGTCAAAAATAGTCAGTGAACCAAGTGTTTGACATTTGTGCTATTTAATGGAAACATTATGTCATGAGAAATTTATTATTGCCTTTGTCCCTCACTTCATTCACAGGAAGGAAAAACATTCTGAACAAATTTTGAAGCTAGGCCAGTGAAGTAGTTCTGCACAGTATATGGGTATGTCCATACTGAAAATAGCTCAGAGTAGGACGTTTTCCTAAATACCAGAAATCACCAATGACTGATTGGAAAAAAGTCCTACAGCTCATCAAAGATGGAGACTGTGTCTTTGCAGTTATTTTATACTGAAACCACTGTGGACTGTTATAGTGTTGAAATAACTGTGGGCCCTGTGCAGCAGGTATGGATCCAGCTGAAAAGCAGTCATTCTTCTGACATTTCTTTTTAATTTGATTTGTTTGATTTGCTTAAATCTGTCATAAAAAAAAATAAAAAAAAATAATAAAAAAAATCTCATGTGAATAGGTGGCATGAGCACACTTCCCAGGAACAAGAGCTTTAAGGAGTTACCCTGTGACTATGCGTGGAAGGGGCAGACTTGTCCTGCTGTGAGAGGCAAGTGAGACTTTCCATCAGACAAAGGGATGAGAGCTGCTGTGACACTGTCTAGGTGCACATGTGTATATATGTGGGTATGTATGTATNTATGTATCTGTATATATATATATATATATATGTATATATATATATATATTTATACACCCCCTTCCTCTAATGGTCCTGCTGCCTTGACAGTGAATGAACAGCAGTGGTGGTGGGATCTGTAGCAATCAAAAAAGTGTGGAAAGGAAGAGGGTCATTTCTTAATTTTTCCAGATTCCCTTGCACCTAAAATTGGCACATTCCAAAGGAATTGCTCCAGCTGCTTTTTCTTACTTTGTCATCATGTAAAAAATATAAAACTGTATTCAGATTTTTTTTTCCATACATTCTTANTTATGTCATGAGAAATTTATTATTGCCTTTGTCCCTCACTTCATTCACAGGAAGGAAAAACATTCTGAACAAATTTTGAAGCTAGGCCAGTGAAGTAGTTCTGCACAGTATATGGGTATGTCCATACTGAAAATAGCTCAGAGTAGGACGTTTTCCTAAATACCAGAAATCACCAATGACTGATTGGAAAAAAGTCCTACAGCTCATCAAAGATGGAGACTGTGTCTTTGCAGTTATTTTATACTGAAACAACTGTGGACTGTTATAGTGTTGAAATAACTGTGGGCCCTGTGCAGCAGGTATGGATCCAGCTGAAAAGCAGTCATTCTTCTGACATTTCTTTTTAATTTGATTTGTTTGATTTGCTTAAATCTGTCATAAAAAAAAATAAAAAAAAATAATAAAAAAAATCTCATGTGAATAGGTGGCATGAGCACACTTCCCAGGAACAAGAGCTTTAAGGAGTTACCCTGTGACTATGCGTGGAAGGGGCAGACTTGTCCTGCTGTGAGAGGCAAGTGAGACTTTCCATCAGACAAAGGGATGAGAGCTGCTGTGACACTGTCTAGGTGCACATGTGTATATATGTGGGTATGTATGTATGTGTGTATATATATATATATAGTCTGAGAAGCTGATTTTCTGAGGATACCAAAGCTGTAGGTCACTGTTGTTGGTATCTGAGAAATAACCAGATCATGCTTTTCTGAAAGTAAGCTGCTACTAACTTGAGCAGCTGAATTTCTTTCAAATTATGTAGGTAGCTTGTTTCCATTTCATGTCTAAATTTCATTTATTTGTACCAAATTAAAGTTAAAAAAGAGATCAGAAGATG
Organism: Anseranas semipalmata; assembly: GCA_013399115.1. Lineage (NCBI taxonomy): Eukaryota > Metazoa > Chordata > Aves > Anseriformes > Anseranatidae > Anseranas > Anseranas semipalmata. Next base: position 155,453 of record VXAA01000846.1, read on the forward strand.
AGAAAANTTTTAATACCAGCAATCAGGTTCAGGGTGTGGAAACCCATGGTAGCTCCAGATTTTCCTGTACAACTGCTCTGTGATAATTGGGCCCTTGATATCTGACTTGGACTCTATACTTCTTATCTTACCTACTAGATCAGATATGATGCAAATTGTTTAGTGATTCATACTGTAGTTAAACCTGTAAAATACATTTCTGGAATAACTAGATCAGTTAAGAGAAAGGTATGTCCAGGAAGAAAAAAAATACCTCTTTGCTGGTATGCACCCACTCTAAAATGTGCGTCATTGACAGGCAAAAAAAAAAAAAAAAAAAAACAGTTGAAATAGGGAAAAAAATCAGCAGGCTGGCAGAAAAAAGATTTGGGTGCATGTGAGACAGATTAAAGCAGTGTGGCCAGTGTGGGACCAGCTTTCAGTGAACTGAAGCTGGGACTCCTGGCATACATGTGCCGTGAAGTATGCAACAAGCAGATCTTTGCCTTGAGACTCCATGGGCAGTTGTTTCAGGCATTGTGATGGGAGGTCCTCACTACAGTTTAATTTTGACTTCAGAAATGAAAATTTAGGTTTTTCATGTTAGTAATTTTCATGAAGACAGTGACTACAATACACGTGACCTGGCTTTCAAGGGAATCTATGGATTCTGTTCTATCTGTCAAGGTCTCTGTCTCTGTGTAATCTAAGCATGGAGCCTATTTAGTAATTCTGCTTCTGACATGCTTTGTGGCTTTGGGAACTTCACTTGGCTTTATCTTCCTCATAAAGAAGCTTATTCATCTGTAAAATGAGGATAATAATATTTCCCTACCTAAAGAGTGTTGGGAGGCTTATTTTGCTAATGTTTGCGAAGTGTTTTGAGATCCTTATATTGAAAGCACTATAAAAATGCAAAGTATTACTTAATCCCCTGGGCCCGCTATTATTTAAATATGTCAGTTATTGTTTTGCACTATTTATCTTTTTCCTTTATGTTATTTTTAATACATTACTATTATTGCTGTTTTACTACTATATGAATGTGACACAGAAATTAATCTTTCTCTACTGAGTCTTATTTACACTTAGCAACACAAGGTTGGTGAATAGGGTTTACCTGGCAACTGAGTGGTAACATCATTGACATCATTGCAATCAATCTCAAGGCAATAGCATCTGATAATGCGATATTAACAAATCTTATCACTGCATATCTTATGTCCAAATTGGCTATATTGCTTACAGCCTTTAACGCAATGGAAAGTTATTAGGAAATATACAAATGCTCTGCACATATAAATGTGATTTGCTAAAAGCCTCAACCAAAGCAGAATAAAAGTTCTTCCTTTTAAACTCTAATTGGAAGTTAACCTTTAGCTCACAAATCCCAGTAAAGGAAATGGCTTTTCTAATCTTATTTGCTCTTTATGGTTTTACAACATTATGTTGTTATTTCTGAATTATTTTTTATTTTATTTTTTTTATAGTTGACATTAAGAATACCAACATGACCCAGAAGATGAGTGATAATTTAAACATTTAGGAATTGTCCTAAAAGGCAGACCAATGGTCTGCTTAGTCCAATATCCTGTTACTAACAATAGCCACTACAAGATCCTTTCAAAGGTTTGTGTCACTAATATTTTCCATATTTTTTAGTGTCAGAAGGGAACATTATGACCATTGCATGACTGTATGAATATCTATTGCAAATGTGTGATAATAACATCATCTTGGAAAAAGGTTAATTTTTGCTAGATGCTCTGATAAAAAAAAAAAAAAAAGGATTTACTTTTAATATTCTGTGTTTTTAAACATTGTAACCAGTTTTTAACCATAGTAATTGAATATCCCTGCATTAATGACAGAAAGGAGAACCTGTAGAACAGTGCTGTCTTTTCCACTATTTTGAATATTTCTCTATGGTTCTTCTTACACTCCAATGTTGATGACTTGCTAGTCTTTATTCTATCAGCTTGTTCCAGCATTTTTTGTTGACACCACAATCTCAGAGAGTGCCTCATCATTACTATCTGGAAAAGTAGACCTCTTATGTGCAGGCATTCTTTAGAGTAAAAGAACAGTGCCAAGAATTCACTTAGGTTCTTTCTTATATATATTTATCCTCCTTAATTGCTCCTTAGCCCCCTCATAGATTCATGGTTTATCCTTTAAATATATATATATTTAGATTACCACTTCTGATTTGTTCTTCAAGTCTTTTTGCTCTTTAAATTGTCTCATAAATTTTATGCTATAATTTGTTTAGACATCTCTCTAGGGGGATTGCTGGGACTGCATTTCCATTTTCCAAAGGTTATTTCTTGGATTTGGAAATCTTCTTGCTCTCTTCCTAGACTATTTTTTTTCCTTTTTTTTTTTTTTTTTTCTCATTGGTCAGTTTCAGGATTACCATGTTTTGTTCTGTTTTCAGTCCAATTTTGCTGTCCATTATGTTGATGGATTTCCTCTGTACCTAAGTATTGGAACTCCACAATTATTAAGGAGGACATAAAGACTTAAATCAGAAAAAAAGATAAAACTTATACTTAAATCTCATTGACTTAATGCATGTGAGTGCTTTGCTGAATTAGTCCTAAGTGCAAGCAGTAAGTGAGTTCTAAATGGAAACAATAACATTTCTGTGACACTTTCTCAGAGATGGAGGAAATAACTTGTGTGGGATATTGCCTAATGACCTTTCTTCTTATTCTTTCTGGATTCCTTTGTTTTATGGTTTTGTATACTCTGCCTTTAAGCACTGATTGTGATTAGTACACCTCTGAAAAAACTACCCCATGTCACATCAGATATTAGACTATGAGCCACTGATTTGATCCATGATGATGTTTCACATTCACATATCTCTAATATAGTAAGAGAATAACATGTGCATGTAAAAAATTAAAAACACATACAAAAATATGAAATACCAGCAAGAAGTTTATCTAAACTAGTGTAGATGTTGCTTCCCAGCAGCACATTTTTTTTCTCAAATCTTTTAATCCTTTACAATTCATTAATAATGAATTCCACATATAATTCTTAGCTTGCTTCTTAAAATGATACCACTGACAGAAGTGGGATAGAAAGGCCTGTGCTTGCTAAGAATATGTGCAAGATCAGTTCTTAAGATTGTGCATGAAGTGATCTGTGAAGCAGAGCAAGGTCCCAACATCTTTGTGAAGGGAGCCATAGCAGTTGTCACTCAATGATGATCTGTCAGTTGTTTTTCAGTTCCTGATTTTGCCACAGGTTAGTTGAATAAATTATTTTGTCTTCCTGGTCTTTTTCTTCTTTGTTTTCCCCTTTTTATTATTTACACTGTACTTCTGTGGGACTTGTTCTTATGATTTTCGCACCATAATTGAACTATTCCCAGCTTAATTTGGTGTAAACAAGGTCAGCATTTGGGCAAGCATGTTAAGCTAGCTTACATAGCATGGACTTGATATACCCTTCTGAAGATGAGAAGAATTGGTCTTGTTATGTGGATGTTTTCTTCTTTAAGTTCACTCAGTGAAATTATGCCAGTTTACCAAAGCTGAAGATCTGACCCTCCAAACACTAGTTATACCATATACATGAAAGCAAGGAGACAATATGAAGTTCCAATCATGAAGATTCTCAGTGATGTTGCTATGGAATAGATAGACCCATTATTTATTAAGATAATCATAATATAATTACACACAGAACAACCCAGCCACATGAAGTCAGTACCATGCTTTATAAATATTCCATCTTTTAACAAACCCGAGACCTGAGGACACTTAACAACACCAAAAGCACACACCTGCTAAAAGGTATTGATTAAAAGAATAATGACAAATAAAACAAAACTGTGTGATGGAGGAAAAACTGAATTTGAAGTGCTAGCACTGTGTTGCTAGGATTATGAGGAATATATGAAGACCTTAGTGATATGGTTTAGTGGGGGACTTGGTAGTGTTAAGTTATAGGTTGGACTGGATGGTCTTGGAGGTCTTTTCCAACCTAAATGGTTCTGTGATTCTGTGATTCTGTGATATATCCTTTCCTGTATAGGGTGAGATTGCACTTCATCTCCCTCCTCCATGACCCTGCTGTATTTTCTTCTAAGGACTCATAGTCACATTACTGAAAATTAATAGATTGATTTCTGGGAGTGAGAGATGACTCTGGGAGCAAGAATAAAGAACTGGATTTAAAGGACAGGAACAATGATATGTCATTTAAAATGAAAGGTAAGGATTTGGGAGACATTAACCTGATAAATGACTCCCATCTTTATTTTGCTTCCTGATTTTGCCACTGACTGTCTATTTGATTCTGGGCAAATCAGTTCATTGCTCTCTAGTTTCTGTATCCATAACTTGGGAGATACATTATTATATCAAAGCTGGAAGACTTACCTTACTAGACAAGTTGATAAAACCTTCATCTCATCAAGAGATGAGAGACATGTCTGAAAGTCAAGGCAAGGAAGAGCTTGGAGAGCAAATCTCAAGAAGGCAATGGTTAGAGTTTGCTGGATGTTTTACTGTTCACAGTTTGAATAGAATGAACAAGAAGAGGAGGCCCAGAGCAACTCTGAAATTTCAGCTACAGCACCACCTGCAATCTCGTCACTTCCTCAGCCAGCACAGTTCTACTGCTAATGAAATGACACAGTCCTGACTGTTGGGAAGCCACTTGGGGATCATGAATTACCATTTGGCTACTCCTCTGATATAAGAAAATCCTTGGCGTTCTTTCGTTAGTGTTGTAGGTTCTGTGAGGTGCTCAACTACTATTTCTACAAGGAAAGCTAAGGAATGTTTCCATCCTTGTGTGGAAGCTCACATTAAGGGAGTGTATAAACAGGAGGGGGAACGCCTGTTTACACGTTGATAGTGATAGGACAAGGGGGAATGGTTTCAAACTAAGACAGGGGAGATTTAGGTTGGATATTAGGAGGAAGTTTTTCACTCAGAGGGTGGTGAGGTACTGGAACAGGTTGCCCAGAGAGGTTGTGGATGTCCCATCCCTGGAGGCATTCAAGGCCAGGCTGGANACAACAAGACTGTTTCTTAGAAAAATGAACCCAGTAGCACCCAAGGTTTTTTCCTGATTTGGAAGATCAAATTGAGTCTGAAGGTTTACACATCAACTATTGTCTCTGGGCATTTGCACTCAGGGAGACAAAATTTGAGATGATGGCTGCAGCTTGACATCAAAATCAACTGCAGTGCAATATTCAATAAATATGGATTTTTTTCATCAACTATGTCAAATAAAATATCATGAAAAGAAAATCAAAGATCACCATCACATGACAGTATGATGGTAGTACACCTTGAGAAAGGTCAAATGAAGCATACTTTTTAATCAGTTATTTTACTTTAAATCTTTCTATTCTCTCTTCTATTGAAACATTATGATGTAGAAAGAACACTTGTATTTGCCCAGTGCCAAGGAACTGCCTCTGTACCGAATCTCATTTGTATAGTTTTAATTTATTTTCTTATTATGTTTCTTCCATTGGCTATATGTTTTTTGCAATAATCACAAGCACAAAGAAACAGAATTAAGGAAGATAATGCTTACGTTTGCATAAACATTCTGTCTTATGTGGTACTCACAGGCCAGACCCAGAAACATTAAACAATAATTTCCACACAGCAAGATTGGTTTGGAAAATTCAGAAACCAGAATCCATTGGAAACAGTAGATTTGGTAGAGATTTCATATGAAGTGACTATCAACTTCATTTGAAATCCCCTGATTCTTTTCCAGTAAAAGATATCAGGAACGGTACAATTGGAAAAACAGCTTCTGCAGAGTGGAACACAAATCAGACTCCTTATTCCTTCCCCTCCACTAGCACTGATCTGACTGCTGTGACAGAACAGTGTGTCTCTGTATTGGATTAACATTTTGCTCTGGATTCAGCTAAGGCAGCTGCTCTACACAGGAAAGAATCTTGAAACCTCATTGAAGGTCAACACTGAGACAGCATGAAAAGAGCTTTTCACTGCCTCTCACTTGCTTCTCCACCTCTGTAGAAAAATATTTTCTATAGAGATGTTGATAGGGAGTATGGGAAGGACTAGGAAGGATCTGACCGAGGCTGAAGTTGCTGTCCATATGAGTACAAGCAAGGAGGACAAATATGGCTTAAGACCAGGGTGCTGTGCTGCATAGAGAGACCCTGATACTTAAGGGGAACTTGCTGGAGGACTGACATGGCCTGAAAAGTGAGGTTTTCCTGATATCACAGTAAGGGTGAGATAAAATGGACTTTTGTTTTCAAAAATCTCTGTCTTGGGTGTTTTAAGACTGCAGGCAGTCTCAAAGTGGTTTGTAAATGTCAATGCCTTTTCTAAGATTCCTCTCCATTTTTCTTTCATGTTGTCACCAAAGAGGACAAGAACAAGGAGTTTCAGAAGAATGTTTTGGAGTTTGGAAAGTGTCCGGCTACAAATCATGGATTTTCAAGTATGCCTATAGGATTGTGACCTGTGTTTCAAACAGGAAAGGAGAGTGTTCTACAGCAAAGCAGACTGTTATGCTGAATGAGAAGGCTAAGCAGATATGTTACACCTGTAACAGAAAGGTGTAACATAGAAAGGTATAAATGTAAATGTGGTCCAGATTCACCAGTTTGAGAAGGAACTGGGGAGTTGAGGTTGTTTAGCGTGGAGAAGAGAAGGCTCAAGTGAGACATTATAGCAGCCTTCTAGTACCTAAAGGGGGCTACAAGAAAGCTGGAGAGGGACTCTTTGTCAGGGAGTATAGTCAAAAGACAAGGAGTAATGGTTTTCAACTGAACAAGGGTTTAGATTAGATATTAGGAAGAAATTCTTCACTGGGAGGGTGGTGAGGAACTGGAACAGGTTGCCCAGAGAAGTTGTAGATGCCCCATCCCTGGAAGTGTTTAAGGCCAGGCTGGATGGGGCTTTGAGCTGTCTGGTCTAGTGGAAGGTGTCCCTGCCCATGGCAGAGAGGTTGGAACTAGATGATCTTTAAGGTCCATTCCAACCTGAACTTTCTATAATTCTATGAATGGTTAAAAACATCATCTAGAGACTGCCATTGGCAGGAATAAAATGCAGAATATTTCTTCACAAAATACCTTATTCTTTTACATTGACTGACCTCATCTTTTTTATTGGTTCCAAGAAAGCAAGCACAATTTTCTTATCTGACCTGTGGGATATTTGAATAAATTATAGAGAAAAAAGTTACAGCTAGATGTAACAGCAAAGTGAGAATGCACTGAATAACTCAGAAGAGTAAAACTGAGTTACTTTTGTTGTAATTTTAATTCTCACAGCAACAGTCCCACTAGCCTAATCATAGTTCAAGATATTCAGAATTCTCTCTCTTAATCACCCATTCTTTTTCTTACTTTGGGCTTTGGATAACATTTGTGTTATGTGTGTTTAATGTATAATGATGTATAACCATAAATCCCAGACTGAAGCGATATATAAGCTCCTAAATCACTCAGTGCTTTGAAAATATTTTCATTTCAACTATTTATCCAGGGTTGACAATATATCCCGTTTGCCTTTGTACCAAAGGGTAAGACTTATATATATACTCAGATACAAAGTAGAAAAACTCTTCTAGGGAAATCTTTCTATCACAGGTCATCACTTTCAGATGAAGGTAGATTACAATTAGAATGTAACTGGACTTAATTTCAGTACCTTCAGGCTCCTTCACAAAACCGAATGTTTGATATATTAAAAAGAGAGACAGAAAGAGGGGAAAAAAAAAGATTGGAGCAAGAGGTCTGTCTTATTTGATGCATCTACTGCTTCTCATAATGTACTTTATAGCAGAAGAATATTTTATCACTCAAGGCTAACCATCACATATTGAGCCATTTCAATCACAATGCTGCTCAGTAAGAGCAACAGTAAGATGCTATCCATCTTTGATGTGTATTTGAGTACTTTATAATACACTTCAGTACGTTATCCCTAGGTGGCCTATCCATATTATGGATTACTGGTGCAGTAGGTTCAGGAATACCCTAGGAAGGTCTGTGCAAGCATGCACTTATGTAACTATGTTTAGGCAGGAGTATATAGGGTAGACTGAATGCCTCAGCTCTGGGTTAGTTCAGGAATCCCTGCATTCCACAGTCAACACTGTCACAGATATTCCAAGTCTCCATCCTCTCATTGTATAGTTGTTGTAGTACCTGGCTTCAATTATCCATATTTTCTCTTTCTCTGGGTTATACCACCTCTCTGTTATCTCCGTTAATTGAGCTCTGACTGCACACTTATTCTACAAATGGTGAACTGAAGGCCAGAGAGGGGAAACAAATTGCCCAAGGGCACACAGGAATTCTATGGCAGAGTCATGGAGACACTGAAGCACATTAATTATTTAACTAATCTGCTATGCAAACGAATATGCATGCACAGAAGCAAGTAGAGTGCAGAGCAGTGGAAATTTGCACCAGTTAATCCATTAACACAGAACAGTGCAATGTGTTCTCACCAGCTCATTTTCCAGTTTGGCTTCAGTTTGCTGGCCCTGTGGGGTGTCCAAGCTCATATACCTTAGTTTAATCAGGGCTGATTAGCTGGGACCACAGCCATGCGAAGGAGTTAGGCTGTGACAGTAGTCCGGCCACCTCAAGAGCAACCGCCTCAAGTGTCTCTCAGCTACATTTGCCCACAGTGCCAGTTTCAGTGTTCACGCGGACAGAGAATCTTGGATGTCTCTGCATCTGCCTTTAGGAAGATGTTCTTTGTGTCCTCTCTTTCCTGGCTGTGATTTTTGAATTCATGTGACACTGGGAGGTGTATATGAGACTCCGGCTATCTTATTCACTTCAGTCTCTGTGTCTGCTTCCCATCAGGACTATGTGCTTTTAAGTACATTAATACAGAAGGGCACGCACATTGCTTTCTGTATTCTCAAATCTGACTAAGGGACAATATTTATGACCATGTTTATAATTGCAGATGTACTGTAATTACAGTTATATATTAACATTATATTTTCTAAGCCGCATTAATAGAAGTAAAGATAATAAAAGTATTAGCTCTCTTAATACTGAAGCTATGGGATTATCCTTATGTATTGTTTCTTAGAAACCAGAAGTTATATGTAGTCCCCTGGCTGCATATAACTCTTTTGGTCTGGCATTTCTCTGGCAACTGATTACAATTTAACTCCAAACAGCCTGAGACCAGTGTCTAGTGGAAAGAAGAGCATCTATTTTGTCATTGCAGTGCTTGTGGAGTCAGCTCTGGTAGCCATGATTTCAGGGGCTCCTGCAGAGCAAATGCCTTTAAATCCAGATCAGACCCCCGTATCCCCTTCTCCACAGCTCACAGCTATGTCACAGCTCAAACCTCGGAATAGTTGTTTCCTGCTGCCAGTCCTCACTCTGAGGGCTCTGGCATGACACTGCAGGCTGGGATGAGCAGAGATGGGCTCCGGCAGCAGGAAGAGCAGCTACCTGACCCCTGCCAGCAGAGAACAGCAAAACCTTTGCCTCAGCAGGGAAAACAGAACCACACAAGCAAATGAGAAGATTTCAAACCTTCTCTGACAATTGCCTTTATTCTTATTACATTCTACAACCGGTGCTTGCTAATCATACAAATTAATACAAATATCTTGAAAGAAAGTTTCTTTTGCTGAACCTCTATATAACAGGCATTTTCATAAGGGAAGTTGTGCCCTCACTTTCCGTTCTTTCCACTATTCAATCATGTCTGTGTTTTGTGATAAAGATAGACAAATAAAGAAATCATTTTGTTTTCTTAGCTCTCTCTTACTAAGTAGCTTGCACTCATGCTTATCTCCACAGACACTGTTTTGGCACTTGCTTTGTGGCTGTTGCCTGAGGTGAGGAAGAAACTGGCTGCATCTCAGAGCACCATCATTTAATCTTTCTCAGAAAGGTTCTCCCATCCCTTAATCTGATGCCTCAACCTAAAGGCTCTGCTAAACTTATCATTGAACAGGAAATAAAAGGAGGTGCATTTGACATAGTTACAGCAACAAAATTAAAATCACACCTTAAATATTCTTTTCCCTAAATTAATCAACGACATTGGAGAAAAGCTACCTTTTCCTTGCTTGTGGTGTAATGTGGTATGAGGGACAGTTCTACAGCAAATTACGTGCTGCAACAACTGGAAAAATGATTTACAGTGTAGAAAAAAGAAAGAGGGAATCAGAGAATGCAATGAAATCAGCATCCAGGTGAGGATTCAAGTTCCTTGGCTTTACAGGGGGCTATGAATCCTGAAAGGTGGTTTGGCTTATATTCAGAGCCAGTTTTACAATCAACAGAAATATTGAAGCCATTAAATGGAGATGATTGGTTTGACACAATAGAGATCTAGACAGGGGTTAATTTGCTTCTGAAGCGTGACAGAATTGTACCATTATTCCCACTTTATGCCACTTTTAAGGAGAGAGAGTTTATGATATCCAGGTCACTGGATTTGGCTTGAGCTCATCTCCAGCTTGTAGATGATTGTGAAGGGACCTGTTAAAAAGAGTTATTTGGTTAACCACATCCTCACAAGCTCTTGTTAAAAGCAAATCTTGCACTGCTCTTGCAACCAGCAGTCAGACTATCCTTTCCTACTTCTTGTCAGCTAGCAATAAAACACCAGATGGTGTCCTTCCAAAAATAAATTCATTATAGTTTCATTCTGGGTTTTCTTAAACAATTTAGGGACAGAACTTGAGCTAATGCAAATCAACACAGTGCCGCCAAAGTCAATGCAGCTATGACATTTTATGACATTTTATACCATCTGACTATTACGAATTAATATTTTAAACTTTTGGGAAGGAATACCATATACTTTCTCCCTACATTTAGTGAGTTTCATTGCACAGTTTATGCTAGCCTCCTCACACAGAATTCATGGCTGGTGTTCCTCAGTACTCAGCAATTCATAGGCCATGTCAGGCTGTGTATTGGATTAGACTAATTCACTCTGTTAAGACTCCTGCAACCATTATCATTTAATGTCTTTGTTTATCACCGTCTGAGACTCTAGGACACCCATTAGCTTCCTCTGGTGACACACAGGACTATTCATGCAAGAATATTTTAAGAACCACTGGCATCTGAATAACCCTGTGATGGCTATGGTTCTGTGTGTGTTTAGTTTTCCCTGATTTCAACCATCAAATGAGGACAGAAGTCTTCAATTGTACCCTTAACCTAGACAGATAAATAATTCTAATAGTAAAGCATCTTAAAAGAAGAGTATTCTTCAGATAAATCAATTAAGACTCCTTTCAGAATTGTTATTATGCCGTAGCAATTAGTCATTGTTTAGTTGAGCTGTGCATACTTATGTCTTTTATATATCACTCCTTCCAGCCTTGCAATAACTTTTGTTCTTTTTCTCCAAGCTTCTTTCAGCTTATCAGGGTCTTCCTGGCAGCACTGTGCCCAGTTAGCGTGAGAAAGCTGCAAAGTTACAAACACCTACAGAGCTACAAACCACAAAACAGGGAGTCTCTGCCACCCTATTCCAAATGTGTATATTAAAACAGGTAAACACACACTACCGGTAAGTAATACCAGGTGCACTGTATGTAGGTAATAATAGCCCAAGAGGGAAAAGGCAATCATCAAGTCTGCCTTTAACGTTTATCATGAGTTCTCACAAGAACACTTCTGTCCAGTTTTCATCCCACAAAAAAGAATTGCTCCACCAACTGCTGCTTCCCTATATGCCTTGTCTTCCAATGTTGGGGAGCATCCATGTGAAATAGGCTTTTTAAAATACTTTTTTTTAGCATTGCCAAAATTAACTAACTTGTTTTCTGCAAACAGATGGGGGATGACCTGGGATTTGGAATTCAGCTGCTTCTCAGGCAAAAATAATTCTTCCAAAAGTCTCCCGAGAAGAGACGTAGGAAGGAAACAGGTGCTTTCAGGAAAACAGTAGTACTTATCTATCAAAGGCAGTTCACCAACAGATGCAAGGAGAAGATCACCAATTCCTACCACTTGATGTTAGAGCTAAAAAAAACAGAGAGTGGTGTTGGGTGTCACAGTGACACACAAGATCACACATTCATGAGGCTTCGCCCAGGCTATTAAGCATTCAAACCCAGCAAGCCCACCATCTCATCTTTTTGAGTAATCAATTCATCTTTTTCTACACCTTATCAAGATGTGTATGACTCTGTTCTTCTCTGATGACACATGCAACATCAGACAGCTTCATCCCTGACCCCTGCCTCCCCAACCCATCCCCAGGAGGTTCTTGTGCAGGAGCCATCTCCTGGTAGCTGCCCACAAGGTTAGGGTCAGGAGCCGCAGGAGGTGGCGGTGATACTGTGAGGGCCAGGGGCTGTGGGCTAGTAGTGCGTGTGATCCACACCGTGTAACAGGGGGCTCTGCCAAAATAGAGCTGTTTGTTTCTCTCACCACCATTAACTGACTGTAACCCTGGGTGCTACTTTTCCTGGAGAGCATGGAAGATAGCTTCCTGACACAGCTGGTCAGTGAGCCTACCAGGGGGGTGCTCTGCTAGACCTTCTGTTCATGAACAGAGAAGGACTGGTGGGAGATGTGGTGGTCGGGAACTGTCTTGGGCAGAGTGACCACAAAATGGTAGAGTTCACTATTCTAGGCAAGGTCAGGAGGGGGATCAGTAAAACTGCTACCTTGGATTTCCGGAGGGCAGACTTCGAGCTGTTCAGGACCCTGGTTGGCAGAGTCCCGTGGGAGGCAGTCCTGAAGGGCAGAGGAGTCCAGGAGGGCTGGGCGCTCTTCAAGAACGAAATCTTAAAGGCTCAGGAGCAGACCGTCCCCATGTGCCCAAAGACAAGCCAGCGCGGAAGAAGGCTGGCCTGGCTGAACAGAGAGCTGTGGCTAGAGCTCAGGAAAAAAAAGAGGGTTTATGAACTTTGGAAAACAGGGCAGGCCACTCAGGAAGACTATAAAGATGATGTGAGGCTGTGCAGCAGCAAAATTAGAAAGGCCAAAGCTCATCTGGAGCTCAATCTGGCTACTGCTGTTAAAGATAACAAAAAATGTTTTTATAAATACATAAACACAGAAAGAAGGACTAAAGAGAATCTCCATCCTTTACTGGATGCGGAGGGAAACTTAGTGACAAGAGATGAGAAAAAGGCTGAGGTGCTTAATGCCTTCTTTGCCTCAGTCTTTAGCAGCAAGACCA